>CAWUDS030002190.1:0-125874 GCA_963859935.3 Lathyrus sativus | reverse complement strand
TAGTTCCTAGTAAACAAATTCAACAATTTCACTATAAAAACCATAACAAAAGTTCCATTTGAAAAAACTCACAAATTTCAATATAAAGACCATTATAAAAGTTCAAAGTTAAAAAACTCACTAATTTCAATATAATGACCATAAGAAAAGTTCCATGTGAAAAGATCACCAATTTCCCCATAAAAAAAATTACTAAAGTTCAAAGTTAAAAAAAGTAACCAATTTCACTATAAAAAGCATAACAAAAATTCCACTTGAAAAAACTCACCAATTCCAGATTGATGACCATTACAAAAGTTCAAAGTTAAAAAACTCACAAATTTCAATATAAAGACCATAAGAAAAGTTCCAAGTGAAAAAAACACCAATTTCACCACAAAAACCATTACAAATGTTCAAAGTTAAAAAAAACTCCGCAATTTCACTATAAAACCATTACAATAGTTCCTAGTAAACAAATTCAACAATTTCACTATAAAAACCATAACAAAAGTTCCATTTGAAAAAACTCACAAATTTCAATATAAAGACCATTATAAAAGTTCAAAGTTAAAAAACTCACTAATTTGAATATAATGACCATAAGAAAAGTTCCATGTGAAAAGATCACCAATTTCCCCATAAAAAAAATTACTAAAGTTCAAAGTTAAACAAGTAACCAATTTCACTATAAAAAGCATAACAAAAATTCCACTTGAAAAAACTCACCAATTCCAGATTGATGACCATTACAAAAGTTCAAAGTTAAAAAACTCACAAATTTCAATATAAAGACCATAAGAAAAGTTCCAAGTGAAAAAAACACCAATTTCACCACAAAAACCATTACAAATGTTCAAAGTTAAAAAAACTCCGCAATTTCTTTATAAAACCATTACAATAGTTCCTAGAAAACAAATTCAACAATTTCACTATAAAAACCATAACAAAAGTTCCATTTGAAAAAACTCACAAATTTCAATATAAAGACCATTATAAAAGTTCAAAGTTAAAAAACTCACTAATTTCAATATAATGACCATAAGAAAAGTTCCATGTGAAAAGATCACCAATTTCCCCATAAAAAAATTACTAAAGTTCAAAGTTAAAAAAGTAACGAATTTCACTATAAAAAGCATAACAAAAATTCCACTTGAAAAAACTCACCAATTCCAGATTGATGACCATTACAAAAGTTCAAAGTTAAAAAACTCACAGATTTCAATATAAAGACCATAAGAAAAGTTCCAAGTGAAAAAAACACCAATTTCACCACAAAAACCATTACAAATGTTCAAAGTTAAAAAAAAAACTCCGCAATTTCACTATAAAACCATTACAATAGTTCCTAGTAAACAAATTCAACAATTTCACTATAAAAACCATAACAAAAGTTCCATTTGAAAAAACTCACAAATTTCAATATAAAGACCATTATAAAAGTTCAAAGTTAAAAAACTCACTAATTTCAATATAATGACCATAAGAAAAGTTCCATGTGAAAAGATCACCAATTTCCCCATAAAAAAAATTACTAAAGTTCAAAGTTAAAAAAAGTAACCAATTTCACTATAAAAAGCATAACAAAAATTCCACTTGAAAAAACTCACCAATTCCAGATTGATGACCATTACAAAAGTTCAAAGTTAAAAAACTCACAAATTTCAATATAAAGACCATAAGAAAAGTTCCAAGTGAAAAAAACACCAATTTCACCACAAAAACCATTACAAATGTTCAAAGTTAAAAAAACTCCGCAATTTCTTTATAAAACCATTACAATAGTTCCTAGAAAACAAATTCAACAATTTCACTATAAAAACCATAACAAAAGTTCCATTTGAAAAAACTCACAAATTTCAATATAAAGACCATTATAAAAGTTCAAAGTTAAAAAACTCACTAATTTCAATATAATGACCATAAGAAAAGTTCCATGTGAAAAGATCACCAATTTCCCGATAAAAAAATTACTAAAGTTCAAAGTTAAAAAAGTAACGAATTTCACTATAAAAAGCATAACAAAAATTCCACTTGAAAAAACTCACCAATTCCAGATTGATGACCATTACAAAAGTTCAAAGTTAAAAAACTCACAAATTTCAATATAAAGACCATAAGAAAAGTTCCAAGTGAAAAAAACACCAATTTCACCACAAAAACCATTACAAATGTTCAAAGTTAAAAAAAACTCCGCAATTTCACTATAAAACCATTACAATAGTTCCTAGTAAACAAATTCAACAATTTCACTATAAAAACCATAACAAAAGTTCCATTTGAAAAAACTCACAAATTTCAATATAAAGATCATTATAAAAGTTCAAAGTTAAAAAACTCACTAATTTCAATATAATGACCATAAGAAAAGTTCCATGTGAAAAGATCACCAATTTCCCCATAAAAAAAATTACTAAAGTTCAAAGTTAAAAAAGTAACCAATTTAACTATAAAAAGCATAACAAAAATTCCACTTGAAAAAACTCACCAATTCCAGATTGATGACCATTACAAAAGTTCAAAGTTAAAAAACTCACAAATTTCAATATAAAGACCAAAAGAAAAGTTCCAAGTGAAAAAAACACCAATTTCACCACAAAAACCATTACAAATGTTCAAAGTTAAAAAAACTCCGCAATTTCTTTTTAAAACCATTATAATAGTTCCTAGAAAACAAATTCAACAATTTCACTATAAAAACCATAACAAAAGTTCCATTTGAAAAAACTCACAAATTTCAATATAAAGACCATTATAAAAGTTCAAAGTTAAAAAACTCACTAATTTCAATATAATGACCATAAGAAAAGTTCCATGTGAAAAGATCACCAATTTCCCCATAAAAAAAATTACTAAAGTTCAAAGTTAAAAAAAGTAACCAATTTCACTATAAAAAGCATAACAAAAATTCCACTTGAAAAAACTCACCAATTCCAGATTGATGACCATTACAAAAGTTCAAAGTTAAAAAACACACAAATTTCAATATAAAGACCATAAGAAAAGTTCCAAGTGAAAAAAACACCAATTTCACCACAAAAACCATTACAAATGTTCAAAGTTAAAAAAAACTCCGCAATTTCACTATAAAACCATTACAATAGTTCCTAGTAAACAAATTCAACAATTTCACTATAAAAACCATAACAAAAGTTCCATTTGAAAAAACTCACAAATTTCAATTAAAGACCATTATAAAAGTTCAAAGTTAAAAAACTCACTTATTTCAATATAATGACCATAAGAAAAGTTCCATGTGAAAAGATCACCAATTTCCCCATAAAAAAATTACTAAAGTTCAAAGTTAAAAAAGTAACCAATTTCACTATAAAAAGCATAACAAAAATTCCACTTGAAAAAACTCACCAATTCCAGATTGATGACCATTACAAAAGTTCAAAGTTAAAAAACTCACAAATTTCAATATAAAGACCATAAGAAAAGTTCCAAGTGAAAAAAACACCAATTTCACCACAAAAACCATTACAAATGTTCAAAGTTAAAAAAAACTCCGCAATTTTTTTTTAAACCATTATAATAGTTCCTAGAAAACAAATTCAACAATTTCACTATAAAAACCATAACAAAAGTTCCATTTGAAAAAACTCACAAATTTCAATATAAAGACCATTATAAAAGTTCAAAGTTAAAAAACTCACTAATTTCAATATAATGACCATAAGAAAAGTTCCATGTGAAAAGATCACCAATTTCCCCATAAAAAAATTACTAAAGTTCAAAGTTAAAAAAAGTAACCAATTTAACTATAAAAAGCATAACAAAAATTCCACTTGAAAAAACTCACCAATTCCAGATTGATGACCATTACAAAAGTTCAAAGTTAAAAAACTCACAAATTTCAATATAAAGACCATAAGAAAAGTTCCAAGTGAAAAAAACACCAATTTCACCACAAAAACCATTACAAATGTTCAAAGTTAAAAAAACTCCGCAATTTCTTTTTAAAACCATTATAATAGTTCCTAGAAAACAAATTCAACAATTTCACTATAAAAACCATAACAAAAGTTCCATTTGAAAAAACTCACAAATTTCAATATAAAGACCATTATAAAAGTTCAAAGTTAAAAAACTCACTAATTTCAATATAATGACCATAAGAAAAGTTCCATGTGAAAAGATCACCAATTTCCCCATAAAAAAAATTACTAAAGTTCAAAGTTAAAAAAAGTAACCAATTTCACTATAAAAAGCATAACAAAAATTCCACTTGAAAAAACTCACCAATTCCAGATTGATGACCATTACAAAAGTTCAAAGTTAAAAAACACACAAATTTCAATATAAAGACCATAAGAAAAGTTCCAAGTGAAAAAAACACCAATTTCACCACAAAAACCATTACAAATGTTCAAAGTTAAAAAAAACTCCGCAATTTCACTATAAAACCATTACAATAGTTCCTAGTAAACAAATTCAACAATTTCACTATAAAAACCATAACAAAAGTTCCATTTGAAAAAACTCACAAATTTCAATTAAAGACCATTATAAAAGTTCAAAGTTAAAAAACTCACTTATTTCAATATAATGACCATAAGAAAAGTTCCATGTGAAAAGATCACCAATTTCCCCATAAAAAAAATTACAAAAGTTCAAAGTTAAAAAAGTAACCAATTTCACTATAAAAAGCATAACAAAAATTCCACTTGAAAAAACTCACCAATTCCAGATTGATGACCATTACAAAAGTTCAAAGTTAAAAAACTCACAAATTTCAATATAAAGACCATAAGAAAAGTTCCAAGTGAAAAAAACACCAATTTCACCACAAAAACCATTACAAATGTTCAAAGTTAAAAAAACTCCGCAATTTCTTTTTAAAACCATTATAATAGTTCCTAGAAAACAAATTCAACAATTTCACTATAAAAACCATAACAAAAGTTCCATTTGAAAAAACTCACAAATTTCAATATAAAGACCATTATAAAAGTTCAAAGTTAAAAAACTCACTAATTTCAATATAATGACCATAAGAAAAGTTCCATGTGAAAAGATCACCAATTTCCCCATAAAAAAAATTACTAAAGTTCAAAGTTAAAAAAAGTAACCAATTTCATTATAAAAAGCATAACAAAAATTCCACTTGAAAAGACTCACCAATTCCAGAATTATGACCATTACAAAAGTTCAAAGTTAAAAAACTCACAAATTTCAATATAAAGACCATAAGAAAAGTTCCAAGTGAAAAAAACACCAATTTCACCACAAAAACCATTACAAATGTTCAAAGTTAAAAAAAACTCCGCAATTTCACTATAAAACCATTACAATAGTTCCTAGTAAACAAATTCAACAATTTCACTATAAAAACCATAACAAAAGTTCCATTTGAAAAAACTCACAAATTTCAATATAAAGATCATTATAAAATTTCAAAGTTAAAAAACTCACTAATTTCAATATAATGACCATAAGAAAAGTTCCATGTGAAAAGATCACCAATTTCCCCATAAAAAAATTACTAAAGTTCAAAGTTAAAAAAAGTAACCAATTTAACTATAAAAAGCATAACAAAAATTCCACTTGAAAAAACTCACCAATTCCAGATTGATGACCATTACAAAAGTTCAAAGTTAAAAAACTCACAAATTTCAATATAAAGACCATAAGAAAAGTTCCAAGTGAAAAAAACACCAATTTCACCACAAAAACCATTACAAATGTTCAAAGTTAAAAAAAACTCCGCAATTTCACTATAAAACCATTACAATAGTTCCTAGTAAACAAATTCAACAATTTCACTATAAAAACCATAACAAACGTTCCATTTGAAAAAACTCACAAATTTCAATTAAAGACCATTATAAAAGTTCAAAGTTAAAAAATTCACTTATTTCAATATAATGACCATAAGAAAAGTTCCATGTGAAAAGATCACCAATTTCCCCATAAAAAAAATTACTAAAGTTCAAAGTTAAAAAAGTAACCAATTTCACTATAAAAAGCATAACAAAAATTCCACTTGAAAAAACTCACCAATTCCAGATTGATGACCATTACAAAAGTTCAAAGTTAAAAAACTCACAAATTTCAATATAAAGACCATAAGAAAAGTTCCAAGTGAAAAAAACACCAATTTCACCACAAAAACCATTACAAATGTTCAAAGTTAAAAAAACTCCGCAATTTCTTTTTAAAACCATTATAATAGTTCCTAGAAAACAAATTCAACAATTTCACTATAAAAACCATAACAAAAGTTCCATTTGAAAAAACTCACAAATTTCAATATAAAGACCATTATAAAAGTTCAAAGTTAAAAAACTCACTAATTTCAATATAATGACCATAAGAAAAGTTCCATGTGAAAAGATCACCAATTTCCCCATAAAAAAAATTACTAAAGTTCAAAGTTAAAAAAAGTAACCAATTTCATTATAAAAAGCATAACAAAAATTCCACTTGAAAAAACTCACCAATTCCAGATTGATGACCATTACAAAAGTTCAAAGTTAAAAAACTCACAAATTTCAATATAAAGACCATAAGAAAAGTTCCAAGTGAAAAAAACAACAATTTCACCACAAAAACCATTACAAATGTTCAAAGTTAAAAAAAACTCCGCAATTTCACTATAAAACCATTACAATAGTTCCTAGTAAACAAATTAAACAATTTCACTGTAAAAACCATAACAAAAGTTCCATTTGAAAAAACTCACAAATTTCAATATAAAGATCATTATAAAAGTTCAAAGTTAAAAAACTCACTAATTTCAATATAATGACCATAAGAAAAGTTCCATGTGAAAAGATCACCAATTTCCCCATAAAAAAAATTACTAAAGTTCAAAGTTAAAAAAGTAACCAATTTAACTATAAAAAGCATAACAAAAATTCCACTTGAAAAAACTCACCAATTCCAGATTGATGACCATTACAAAAGTTCAAAGTTAAAAAACTCACAAATTTCAATATAAAGACCATAAGAAAAGTTCCAAGTGAAAAAAACACCAATTTCACCACAAAAACCATTACAAATGTTCAAAGTTAAAAAAACTCCGCAATTTCTTTTTAAAACCATTATAATAGTTCCTAGAAAACAAATTCAACAATTTCACTATAAAAACCATAACAAAAGTTCCATTTGAAAAAACTCACAAATTTCAATATAAAGACCATTATAAAAGTTCAAAGTTAAAAAACTCACTAATTTCAATATAATGACCATAAGAAAAGTTCCATGTGAAAAGATCACCAATTTTCCCATAAAAAAAATTACTTAAGTTCAAAGTTAAAAAAGTAACCAATTTCACTATAAAAAGCATAACAAAAATTCCACTTGAAAAAACTCACCAATTCCAGATTGATGACCATTAATAAAGTTCAAAGTTAAAAAACACACAAATTTCAATATAAAGACCATAAGAAAAGTTCCAAGTGAAAAAAACACCAATTTCACCACAAAAACCATTACAAATGTTCAAAGTTAAAAAAAACTCCGCAATTTCACTATAAAACCATTACAATAGTTCCTAGTAAACAAATTCAACAATTTCACTATAAAAACCATAACAAAAGTTCCATTTGAAAAAACTCACAAATTTCAATATAAAGACCATTATAAAAGTTCAAAGTTAAAAAACTCACTAATTTCAATATAATGACCATAAGAAAAGTTCCATGTGAAAAGATCACCAATTTCCCCATAAAAAAAATTACTAAAGTTCAAAGTTAAAAAAAGTAACCAATTTCACTATAAAAAGCATAACAAAAATTCCACTTGAAAAAACTCACCAATTCCAGATTGATGACCATTACAAAAGTTCAAAGTTAAAAAAACTCACAAATTTCAATATAAAGACCATAAGAAAAGTTCCAAGTGAAAAAAACACCAATTTCACCACAAAAACCATTACAAATGTTCAAAGTTAAAAAAACTCCGCAATTTCTTTATAAAACCATTACAATAGTTCCTAGAAAACAAATTCAACAATTTCACTATAAAAACCATAACAAAAGTTCCATTTGAAAAAACTCACAAATTTCAATATAAAGATCATTATAAAAGTTCAAAGTTAAAAAACTCACTAATTTCAATATAATGACCATAAGAAAAGTTCCATGTGAAAAGATCACCAATTTCCCCATAAAAAAATTACTAAAGTTCAAAGTTAAAAAAGTAACGAATTTCACTATAAAAAGCATAACAAAAATTCCACTTGAAAAAACTCACCAATTCCAGATTGATGACCATTACAAAAGTTCAAAGTTAAAAAACTCACAAATTTCAATATAAAGACCATAAGAAAAGTTCCAAGTGAAAAAAACACCAATTTCACCACAAAAACCATTACAAATGTTCAAATATAAAAAAACTCCGCAATTTCTTTTTAAAACCATTATAATAGTTCCTAGAAAACAAATTCAACAATTTCACTAAAAAAACCATAACAAAAGTTCCATTTGAAAAAACTCACAAATTTCAATATAAAGACCATTATAAAAGTTCAAAGTTAAAAAACTCACTAATTTCAATATATGACCATAAGAAAAGTTCCATGTGAAAAGATCATCAATTTCCCCATAAAAAAAATTACTAAAGTTCAAAGTTAAAAAAGTAACCAATTTCACTATAAAAAGCATAACAAAAATTCCACTTGAAAAAACTCACCAATTCCAGATTGATGACCATTACAAAAGTTCAAAGTTAAAAAACACACAAATTTCAATATAAAGACCATAAGAAAAGTTCCAAGTGAAAAAAACACCAATTTCACCACAAAAACCATTACAAATGTTCAAAGTTAAAAAAAAAACTCCGCAATTTCACTATAAAACCATTACAATAGTTCCTAGTAAACAAATTCAACAATTTCACTATAAAAACCATAACAAAAGTTCCATTTGAAAAAACTCACAAATTTCAATATAAAGACCATTATAAAAGTTCAAAGTTAAAAAACTCACTAATTTCAATATAATGACCATAAGAAAAGTTCCATGTGAAAAGATCACCAATTTCCCCATAAAAAAAATTACTAAAGTTCAAAGTTAAAAAAAGTAACCAATTTCACTATAAAAAGCATAACAAAAATTCCACTTGAAAAAACTCACCAATTCCAGATTGATGACCATTACAAAAGTTCAAAGTTAAAAAACTCACAAATTTCAATATAAAGACCATAAGAAAAGTTCCAAGTGAAAAAAACACCAATTTCACCACAAAAACCATTACAAATGTTCAAAGTTAAAAAATAAACTCCGCAATTTCACTATAAAACCATTACAATAGTTCCTAGTAAACAAATTCAACAATTTCACTAAAAAAACCATAACAAAAGTTCCATTTGAAAAAACTCACAAATTTCAATATAAAGATCATTATAAAAGTTCAAAGTTAAAAAACTCACTAATTTCAATATAATGACCATAAGAAAAGTTCCATGTGAAAAGATCACCAATTTCCCCATAAAAAAATTACTAAAGTTCAAAGTTAAAAAAGTAACGAATTTCACTATAAAAAGCATAACAAAAATTCCACTTGAAAAAACTCACCAATTCCAGATTGATGACCATTACAAAAGTTCAAAGTTAAAAAACTCACAAATTTCAATATAAAGACCATAAGAAAAGTTCCAAGTGAAAAAAACACCAATTTCACCACAAAAACCATTACAAATGTTCAAAGTTAAAAAAAAACTCCGCAATTTCACTATAAAACCATTACAATAGTTCCTAGTAAACAAATTCAACAATTTCACTATAAAAACCATAACAAAAGTTCCATTTGAAAAAACTCACAAATTTCAATATAAAGACCATTATAAAAGTTCAAAGTTAAAAAACTCACTAATTTCAATATAATGACCATAAGAAAAGTTCCATGTGAAAAGATCACCAATTTCCCCATAAAAAAAATTACTAAAGTTCAAAGTTAAAAAAGTAACCAATTTAACTATAAAAAGCATAACAAAAATTCCACTTGAAAAAACTCACCAATTCCAGATTGATGACCATTACAAAAGTTCAAAGTTAAAAAACTCACAAATTTCAATATAAAGACCATAAGAAAAGTTCCAAGTGAAAAAAACACCAATTTCACCACAAAAACCATTACAAATGTTCAAATATAAAAAAACTCCGCAATTTCTTTTTAAAACCATTATAATAGTTCCTAGAAAACAAATTCAACAATTTCACTAAAAAAACCATAACAAAAGTTCCATTTGAAAAAACTCACAAATTTCAATATAAAGACCATTATAAAAGTTCAAAGTTAAAAAACTCACTAATTTCAATATAATGACCATAAGAAAAGTTCCATGTGAAAAGATCATCAATTTCCCCATAAAAAAAATTACTAAAGTTCAAAGTTAAAAAAGTAACCAATTTCACTATAAAAAGCATAACAAAAATTCCACTTGAAAATACTCACCAATTCCAGATTGATGACCATTACAAAAGTTCAAAGTTAAAAAACACACAAATTTCAATATAAAGACCATAAGAAAAGTTCCAAGTGAAAAAAACACCAATTTCACCACAAAAACCATTACAAATGTTCAAAGTTAAAAAAAACTCCGCAATTTCACTATAAAACCATTACAATAGTTCCTAGTAAACAAATTCAACAATTTCACTATAAAAACCATAACAAAAGTTCCATTTGAAAAAACTCACAAATTTCAATATAAAGACCATTATAAAAGTTCAAAGTTAAAAAACTCACTAATTTCAATATAATGACCATAAGAAAAGTTCCATGTGAAAAGATCACCAATTTCCCCATAAAAAAAATTACTAAAGTTCAAAGTTAAAAAAAGTAACCAATTTCACTATAAAAAGCATAACAAAAATTCCACTTGAAAAAACTCACCAATTCCAGATTGATGACCATTACAAAAGTTCAAAGTTAAAAAACTCACAAATTTCAATATAAAGACCATAAGAAAAGTTCCAAGTGAAAAAAACACCAATTTCACCACAAAAACCATTACAAATGTTCAAAGTTAAAAAAAAACTCCGCAATTTCACTATAAAACCATTACAATAGTTCCTAGTAAACAAATTCAACAATTTCACTAAAAAAACCATAACAAAAGTTCCATTTGAAAAAACTCACAAATTTCAATATAAAGATCATTATAAAAGTTCAAAGTTAAAAAACTCACTAATTTCAATATAATGACCATAAGAAAAGTTCCATGTGAAAAGATCACCAATTTCCCCATAAAAAAATTACTAAAGTTCAAAGTTAAAAAAGTAACGAATTTCACTATAAAAAGCATAACAAAAATTCCACTTGAAAAAACTCACCAATTCCAGATTGATGACCATTACAAAAGTTCAAAGTTAAAAAACTCACAAATTTCAATATAAAGACCATAAGAAAAGTTCCAAGTGAAAAAAACACCAATTTCACCACAAAAACCATTACAAATGTTCAAAGTTAAAAAAAAAACTCCGCAATTTCACTATAAAACCATTACAATAGTTCCTAGTAAACAAATTCAACAATTTCACTATAAAAACCATAACAAAAGTTCCATTTGAAAAAACTCACAAATTTCAATATAAAGACCATTATAAAAGTTCAAAGTTAAAAAACTCACTAATTTCAATATAATGACCATAAGAAAAGTTCCATGTGAAAAGATCACCAATTTCCCCATAAAAAAAATTACTAAAGTTCAAAGTTAAAAAAGTAACCAATTTAACTATAAAAAGCATAACAAAAATTCCACTTGAAAAAACTCACCAATTCCAGATTGATGACCATTACAAAAGTTCAAAGTTAAAAAACTCACAAATTTCAATATAAAGACCATAAGAAAAGTTCCAAGTGAAAAAAACACCAATTTCACCACAAAAACCATTACAAATGTTCAAATATAAAAAAACTCCGCAATTTCTTTTTAAAACCATTATAATAGTTCCTAGAAAACAAATTCAACAATTTCACTAAAAAAACCATAACAAAAGTTCCATTTGAAAAAACTCACAAATTTCAATATAAAGACCATTATAAAAGTTCAAAGTTAAAAAACTCACTAATTTCAATATAATGACCATAAGAAAAGTTCCATGTGAAAAGATCATCAATTTCCCCATAAAAAAAATTACTAAAGTTCAAAGTTAAAAAAGTAACCAATTTCACTATAAAAAGCATAACAAAAATTCCACTTGAAAATACTCACCAATTCCAGATTGATGACCATTACAAAAGTTCAAAGTTAAAAAACACACAAATTTCAATATAAAGACCATAAGAAAAGTTCCAAGTGAAAAAAACACCAATTTCACCACAAAAACCATTACAAATGTTCAAAGTTAAAAAAAACTCCGCAATTTCACTATAAAACCATTACAATAGTTCCTAGTAAACAAATTCAACAATTTCACTATAAAAACCATAACAAAAGTTCCATTTGAAAAAACTCACAAATTTCAATATAAAGACCATTATAAAAGTTCAAAGTTAAAAAACTCACTAATTTCAATATAATGACCATAAGAAAAGTTCCATGTGAAAAGATCACCAATTTCCCCATAAAAAAAATTACTAAAGTTCAAAGTTAAAAAAAGTAACCAATTTCACTATAAAAAGCATAACAAAAATTCCACTTGAAAAAACTCACCAATTCCAGATTGATGACCATTACAAAAGTTCAAAGTTAAAAAACTCACAAATTTCAATATAAAGACCATAAGAAAAGTTCCAAGTGAAAAAAACACCAATTTCACCACAAAAACCATTACAAATGTTCAAAGTTAAAAAAACTCCGCAATTTCTTTATAAAACCATTACAATAGTTCCTAGAAAACAAATTCAACAATTTCACTATAAAAACCATAACAAAAGTTCCATTTGAAAAAACTCACAAATTTCAATATAAAGACCATTATAAAAGTTCAAAGTTAAAAAACTCACTAATTTCAATATAATGACCATAAGAAAAGTTCCATGTGAAAAGATCACCAATTTCCCCATAAAAAAATTACTAAAGTTCAAAGTTAAAAAAGTAACGAATTTCACTATAAAAAGCATCACAAAAATTCCACTTGAAAAAACTCACCAATTCCAGATTGATGACCATTACAAAAGTTCAAAGTTAAAAAACTCACAAATTTCAATATAAAGACCATAAGAAAAGTTCCAAGTGAAAAAAACACCAATTTCACCACAAAAACCATTACAAATGTTCAAAGTTAAAAAAAACTCCGCAATTTCACTATAAAACCATTACAATAGTTCCTAGTAAACAAATTCAACAATTTCACTATAAAAACCATAACAAAAGTTCCATTTGAAAAAACTCACAAATTTCAATATAAAGATCATTATAAAAGTTCAAAGTTAAAAAACTCACTAATTTCAATATAATGACCATAAGAAAAGTTCCATGTGAAAAGATCACCAATTTCCCCATAAAAAAAATTACTAAAGTTCAAAGTTAAAAAAAGTAACCAATTTAACTATAAAAAGCATAACAAAAATTCCACTTGAAAAAACTCACCAATTCCAGATTGATGACCATTACAAAAGTTCAAAGTTAAAAAACTCACAAATTTCAATATAAAGACCATAAGAAAAGTTCCAAGTGAAAAAAACACCAATTTCACCACAAAAACCATTACAAATGTTCAAAGTTAAAAAAACTCCGCAATTTATTTATAAAACCATTACAATAGTTCCTAGAAAACAAATTCAACAATTTCACTATAAAAACCATAACAAAAGTTCCATTTGAAAAAACTCACAAATTTCAATATAAAGACCATTATAAAAGTTCAAAGTTAAAAAACTCACTAATTTCAATATAATGACCATAAGAAAAGTTCCATGTGAAAAGATCACCAATTTCCCCATAAAAAAATTACTAAAGTTCAAAGTTAAAAAAGTAACGAATTTCACTATAAAAAGCATCACAAAAATTCCACTTGAAAAAACTCACCAATTCCAGATTGATGACCATTACAAAAGTTCAAAGTTAAAAAACTCACAAATTTCAATATAAAGACCATAAGAAAAGTTCCAAGTGAAAAAAACACCAATTTCACCACAAAAACCATTACAAATGTTCAAAGTTAAAAAAAACTCCGCAATTTCACTATAAAACCATTACAATAGTTCCTAGTAAACAAATTCAACAATTTCACTATAAAAACCATAACAAAAGTTCCATTTGAAAAAACTCACAAATTTCAATATAAAGATCATTATAAAAGTTCAAAGTTAAAAAACTCACTAATTTCAATATAATGACCATAAGAAAAGTTCCATGTGAAAAGATCACCAATTTCCCCATAAAAAAAATTACTAAAGTTCAAAGTTAAAAAAAGTAACCAATTTCACTATAAAAAGCATAACAAAAATTCCACTTGAAAAAACTCACCAATTCCAGATTGATGACCATTACAAAAGTTCAAAGTTAAAAAACTCACAAATTTCAATATAAAGACCATAAGAAAAGTTCCAAGTGAAAAAAACACCAATTTCACCAAAAAACCATTACAAATGTTCAAAGTTAAAAAAACTCCGCAATTTCTTTATAAAACCATTACAATAGTTCCTAGAAAACAAATTCAACAATTTCACTATAAAAACCATAACAAAAGTTCCATTTGAAAAAACTCACAAATTTCAATATAAAGACCATTATAAAAGTTCAAAGTTAAAAAACTCACTAATTTCAATATAATGACCATAAGAAAAGTTCCATGTGAAAAGATCACCAATTTCCCCATAAAAAAATTACTAAAGTTCAAAGTTAAAAAAGTAACGAATTTCACTATAAAAAGCATAACAAAAATTCCACTTGAAAAAACTCACCAATTCCAGATTGATGACCATTACAAAAGTTCAAAGTTAAAAAACTCACAAATTTCAATATAAAGACCATAAGAAAAGTTCCAAGTGAAAAAAACACCAATTTCACCACAAAAACCATTACAAATGTTCAAATATAAAAAAACTCCGCAATTTCTTTTTAAAACCATTATAATAGTTCCTAGAAAACAAATTCAACAATTTCACTAAAAAAACCATAACAAAAGTTCCATTTGAAAAAACTCACAAATTTCAATATAAAGACCATTATAAAAGTTCAAAGTTAAAAAACTCACTAATTTCAATATAATGACCATAAGAAAAGTTCCATGTGAAAAGATCATCAATTTCCCCATAAAAAAAATTACTAAAGTTCAAAGTTAAAAAAGTAACCAATTTCACTATAAAAAGCATAACAAAAATTCCACTTGAAAAAACTCACCAATTCCAGATTGATGACCATTACAAAAGTTCAAAGTTAAAAAACACACAAATTTCAATATAAAGACCATAAGAAAAGTTCCAAGTGAAAAAAACACCAATTTCACCACAAAAACCATTACAAATGTTCAAAGTTAAAAAAAACTCCGCAATTTCACTATAAAACCATTACAATAGTTCCTAGTAAACAAATTCAACAATTTCACTATAAAAACCATAACAAAAGTT
Organism: Lathyrus sativus; assembly: GCA_963859935.3. Classification (NCBI taxonomy): domain Eukaryota; kingdom Viridiplantae; phylum Streptophyta; class Magnoliopsida; order Fabales; family Fabaceae; genus Lathyrus; species Lathyrus sativus. Next base: position 110,427 of record CAWUDS030002190.1, on the reverse strand, counting down.
CCATTTGAAAAAACTCACAAATTTCAATATAAAGACCATTATAAAAGTTCAAAGTTAAAAAACTCACTAATTTCAATATAATGACCATAAGAAAAGTTCCATGTGAAAAGATCACCAATTTCCCCATAAAAAAAATTACTTAAGTTCAAAGTTAAAAAAGTAACCAATTTCAGTATAAAAAGCATAACAAAAATTCCACTTGAAAAAACTCACCAATTCCAGATTGATGACCATTACAAAAGTTCAAAGTTAAAAAACACACAAATTTCAATATAAAGACCATAAGAAAAGTTCCAAGTGAAAAAAACACCAATTTCACCACAAAAACCATTACAAATGTTCAAAGTTAAAAAAAACTCCACAATTTCACTATAAAACCATTACAATAGTTCCTAGTAAACAAATTCAACAATTTCACTATAAAAACCATAACAAAAGTTCCATTTGAAAAAACTCACAAATTTCAATTAAAGACCATTATAAAAGTTCAAAGTTAAAAAACTCACTTATTTCAATATAATGACCATAAGAAAAGTTCCATGTGAAAAGATCACCAATTTCCCCATAAAAAAAATTACTAAAGTTCAAAGTTAAAAAAGTAACCAATTTCACTATAAAAAGCATAACAAAAATTCCACTTGAAAAAACTCACCAATTCCAGATTGATGACCATTACAAAAGTTCAAAGTTAAAAAACTCACGAATTTCAATATAAAGACCATAAGAAAAGTTCCAAGTGAAAAAAACACCAATTTCACCACAAAAACCATTACAAATGTTCAAAGTTAAAAAAACTCCGCAATTTCTTTTTAAAACCATTATAATAGTTCCTAGAAAACAAATTCAACAATTTCACTATAAAAACCATAACAAAAGTTCCATTTGAAAAAACTCACAAATTTCAATATAAAGACCATTATAAAAGTTCAAAGTTAAAAAACTCACTAATTTCAATATAATGACCATAAGAAAAGTTCCATGTGAAAAGATCACCAATTTCCCCATAAAAAAAATTACTAAAGTTCAAAGTTAAAAAAAGTAACCAATTTCACTATAAAAAGCATAACAAAAATTCCACTTGAAAAAACTCACCAATTCCAGATTGATGACCATTACAAAAGTTCAAAGTTAAAAAACTCACAAATTTCAATATAAAGACCATAAGAAAAGTTCCAAGTGAAAAAAACACCAATTTCACCACAAAAACCATTACAAATGTTCAAAGTTAAAAAAAACTCTGCAATTTCACTATAAAACCATTACAATAGTTCCTAGTAAACAAATTCAACAATTTCACTATAAAAACCATAACAAAAGTTCCATTTGAAAAAACTCACAAATTTCAATATAAAGATCATTATAAAAGTTCAAAGTTAAAAAACTCACTAATTTCAATATAATGACCATAAGAAAAGTTCCATGTGAAAAGATCACCAATTTCCCCATAAAAAAAATTACTAAAGTTCAAAGTTAAAAAAAGTAACCAATTTCACTATAAAAAGCATAACAAAAATTCCACTTGAAAAAACTCACCAATTCCAGATTGATGACCATTACAAAAGTTCAAAGTTAAAAAACTCACAAATTTCAATATAAAGACCATAAGAAAAGTTCCAAGTGAAAAAAACACCAATTTCACCACAAAAACCATTACAAATGTTCAAAGTTAAAAAAACTCCGCAATTTCTTTATAAAACCATTACAATAGTTCCTAGAAAACAAATTCAACAATTTCACTATAAAAACCATAACAAAAGTTCCATTTGAAAAAACTCACAAATTTCAATATAAAGACCATTATAAAAGTTCAAAGTTAAAAAACTCACTAATTTCAATATAATGACCATAAGAAAAGTTCCATGTGAAAAGATCACCAATTTCCCCATAAAAAAATTACTAAAGTTCAAAGTTAAAAAAGTAACGAATTTCACTATAAAAAGCATAACAAAAATTCCACTTGAAAAAACTCACCAATTCCAGATTGATGACCATTACAAAAGTTCAAAGTTAAAAAACTCACAAATTTCAATATAAAGACCATAAGAAAAGTTCCAAGTGAAAAAAACACCAATTTCACCACAAAAACCATTACAAATTTTCAAAGTTAAAAAAACTCCGCAATTTCACTATAAAACCATTACAATAGTTCCTAGTAAAAAAATTCAACAATTTCACTATGAAAACCATAACAAAAGTTCCATTTGAAAAAACTCACAAATTTCAATATAAAGACCATTATAAAAGTTCAAAGTTAAAAAACTCACTAATTTCAATATAATGACCATAAGAAAAGTTCCATGTGAAAAAATCACCAATTTCCCCATAAAAAAAATTATTAAAGTTCAAAGTTAAAAAAGTAACCAATTTCACTATAAAAAGCATAACAAAATTCCACTTGAAAAAACTCACCAATTCCAGATTGATGACCATTACAAAAGTTCAAAGTTAAAAAACTCACAAATTTCAATATAAAGACCATAAGAAAAGTTCCAAGTGAAAAAAACACCAATTTCACCACAAAAACCATTACAAATGTTCAAATATAAAAAAACTCCGCAATTTCTTTTTAAAACCATTATAATAGTTCCTAGAAAACAAATTCAACAATTTCACTAAAAAAACCATAACAAAAGTTCCATTTGAAAAAACTCACAAATTTCAATATAAAGACCATTATAAAAGTTCAAAGTTAAAAAACTCACTAATTTCAATATAATGACCATAAGAAAAGTTCCATGTGAAAAGATCATCAATTTCCCCATAAAAAAAATTACTAAAGTTCAAAGTTAAAAAAGTAACCAATTTCACTATAAAAAGCATAACAAAAATTCCACTTGAAAAAACTCACCAATTCCAGATTGATGACCATTACAAAAGTTCAAAGTTAAAAAACACACAAATTTCAATATAAAGACCATAAGAAAAGTTCCAAGTGAAAAAAACACCAATTTCACCACAAAAACCATTACAAATGTTCAAAGTTAAAAAAAAACTCCGCAATTTCACTATAAAACCATTACAATAGTTCCTAGTAAACAAATTCAACAATTTCACTATAAAAACCATAACAAAAGTTCCATTTGAAAAAACTCACAAATTTCAATATAAAGACCATTATAAAAGTTCAAACTTAAAAAACTCACTAATTTCAATGTAATGACCATAAGAAAAGTTCCATGTGAAAAGATCACCAATTTCCCCATAAAAAAAATTACTTAAGTTCAAAGTTAAAAAAGTAAACAATTTCAGTATAAAAAGCATAACAAAAATTCCACTTGAAAAAACTCACCAATTCCAGATTGATGACCATTACAAAAGTTCAAAGTTAAAAAACACACAAATTTCAATATAAAGACCATAAGAAAAGTTCCAAGTGAAAAAAACACCAATTTCACCACAAAAACCATTACAAATGTTCAAAGTTAAAAAAAACTCCGCAATTTCAGTATAAAACCATTACAATAGTTCCTAGTAAACAAATTCAACAATTTCACTATAAAAACCATAACAAAAGTTCCATTTGAAAAAACTCACAAATTTCAATTAAAGACCATTATAAAAGTTCAAAGTTAAAAAACTCACTTATTTCAATATAATGACCATAAGAAAAGTTCCATGTGAAAAGATCACCAATTTCCCCATAAAAAAAATTACTAAAGTTCAAAGTTAAAAAAGTAACCAATTTCACTATAAAAAGCATAACAAAAATTCCACTTGAAAAAACTCACCAATTCCAGATTGATGACCATTACAAAAGTTCAAAGTTAAAAAACTCACAAATTTCAATATAAAGACCATAAGAAAAGTTCCAAGTGAAAAAAACACCAATTTCACCACAAAAACCATTACAAATGTTCAAAGTTAAAAAAACTCCGCAATTTCTTTTTAAAACCATTATAATAGTTCCTAGAAAACAAATTCAACAATTTCACTATAAAAACCATAACAAAAGTTCCATTTGAAAAAACTCACAAATTTCAATATAAAGACCATTATAAAAGTTCAAAGTTAAAAAACTCACTAATTTCAATATAATGACCATAAGAAAAGTTCCATGTGAAAAGATCACCAATTTCCCCATAAAAAAAATTACTAAAGTTCAAAGTTAAAAAAAGTAACCAATTTCACTATAAAAAGCATAACAAAAATTCCACTTGAAAAAACTCACCAATTCCAGATTGATGACCATTACAAAAGTTCAAAGTTAAAAAACTCACAAATTTCAATATAAAGACCATAAGAAAAGTTCCAAGTGAAAAAAACACCAATTTCACCACAAAAACCATTACAAATGTTCAAAGTTAAAAAAAACTCTGCAATTTCACTATAAAACCATTACAATAGTTCCTAGTAAACAAATTCAACAATTTCACTATAAAAACCATAACAAAAGTTCCATTTGAAAAAACTCACAAATTTCAATATAAAGATCATTATAAAAGTTCAAAGTTAAAAAACTCACTAATTTCAATATAATGACCATAAGAAAAGTTCCATGTGAAAAGATCACCAATTTCCCCATAAAAAAAATTACTAAAGTTCAAAGTTAAAAAAAGTAACCAATTTCACTATAAAAAGCATAACAAAAATTCCACTTGAAAAAACTCACAAATTCCAGATTGATGACCATTACAAAAGTTCAAAGTTAAAAAACTCACAAATTTCAATATAAAGACCATAAGAAAAGTTCCAAGTGAAACAAACACCAATTTCACCACAAAAACCATTACAAATGTTCAAAGTTAAAAAAACTCCGCAATTTCTTTATAAAACCATTACAATAGTTCCTAGAAAACAAATTCAACAATTTCACTATAAAAACCATAACAAAAGTTCCATTTGAAAAAACTCACAAATTTCAATATAAAGACCATTATAAAAGTTCAAAGTTAAAAAACTCACTAATTTCAATATAATGACCATAAGAAAAGTTCCATGTGAAAAGATCACCAATTTCCCCATAAAAAAATTACTAAAGTTCAAAGTTAAAAAAGTAACGAATTTCACTATAAAAAGCATAACAAAAATTCCACTTGAAAAAACTCACCAATTCCAGATTGATGACCATTACAAAAGTTCAAAGTTAAAAAACTCACAAATTTCAATATAAAGACCATAAGAAAAGTTCCAAGTGAAAAAAACACCAATTTCACCACAAAAACCATTACAAATTTTCAAAGTTAAAAAAACTCCGCAATTTCACTATAAAACCATTACAATAGTTCCTAGTAAAAAAATTCAACAATTTCACTATGAAAACCATAACAAAAGTTCCATTTGAAAAAACTCACAAATTTCAATATAAAGACCATTATAAAAGTTCAAAGTTAAAAAACTCACTAATTTCAATATAATGACCATAAGAAAAGTTCCATGTGAAAAAATCACCAATTTCCCCATAAAAAAAATTATTAAAGTTCAAAGTTAAAAAAGTAACCAATTTCACTATAAAAAGCATAACAAAATTCCACTTGAAAAAACTCACCAATTCCAGATTGATGACCATTACAAAAGTTCAAAGTTAAAAAACTCACAAATTTCAATATAAAGACCATAAGAAAAGTTCCAAGTGAAAAAAACACCAATTTCACCACAAAAACCATTACAAATGTTCAAATATAAAAAAACTCCGCAATTTCTTTTTAAAACCATTATAATAGTTCCTAGAAAACAAATTCAACAATTTCACTAAAAAAACCATAACAAAAGTTCCATTTGAAAAAACTCACAAATTTCAATATAAAGACCATTATAAAAGTTCAAAGTTAAAAAACTCACTAATTTCAATATAATGACCATAAGAAAAGTTCCATGTGAAAAGATCATCAATTTCCCCATAAAAAAAATTACTAAAGTTCAAAGTTAAAAAAGTAACCAATTTCACTATAAAAAGCATAACAAAAATTCCACTTGAAAAAACTCACCAATTCCAGATTGATGACCATTACAAAAGTTCAAAGTTAAAAAACACACAAATTTCAATATAAAGACCATAAGAAAAGTTCCAAGTGAAAAAAACACCAATTTCACCACAAAAACCATTACAAATGTTCAAAGTTAAAAAAAAACTCCGCAATTTCACTATAAAACCATTACAATAGTTCCTAGTAAACAAATTCAACAATTTCACTATAAAAACCATAACAAAAGTTCCATTTGAAAAAACTCACAAATTTCAATATAAAGACCATTATAAAAGTTCAAAGTTAAAAAACTCACTAATTTCAATGTAATGACCATAAGAAAAGTTCCATGTGAAAAGATCACCAATTTCCCCATAAAAAAAATTACTTAAGTTCAAAGTTAAAAAAGTAACCAATTTCAGTATAAAAAGCATAACAAAAATTCCACTTGAAAAAACTCACCAATTCCAGATTGATGACCATTACAAAAGTTCAAAGTTAAAAAACACACAAATTTCAATATAAAGACCATAAGAAAAGTTCCAAGTGAAAAAAACACCAATTTCACCACAAAAACCATTACAAATGTTCAAAGTTAAAAAAAACTCCGCAATTTCACTATAAAACCATTACAATAGTTCCTAGTAAACAAATTCAACAATTTCACTATAAAAACCATAACAAAAGTTCCATTTGAAAAAACTCACAAATTTCAATTAAAGACCATTATAAAAGTTCAAAGTTAAAAAACTCACTTATTTCAATATAATGACCATAAGAAAAGTTCCATGTGAAAAGATCACCAATTTCCCCATAAAAAAAATTACTAAAGTTCAAAGTTAAAAAAGTAACCAATTTCACTATAAAAAGCATAACAAAAATTCCACTTGAAAAAACTCACCAATTCCAGATTGATGACCATTACAAAAGTTCAAAGTTAAAAAACTCACAAATTTCAATATAAAGACCATAAGAAAAGTTCCAAGTGAAAAAAACACCAATTTCACCACAAAAACCATTACAAATGTTCAAAGTTAAAAAAATTCCGCAATTTCTTTTTAAAACCATTATAATAGTTCCTAGAAAACAAATTCAACAATTTCACTATAAAAACCATAACAAAAGTTCCATTTGAAAAAACTCACAAATTTCAATATAAAGACCATTATAAAAGTTCAAAGTTAAAAAACTCACTAATTTCAATATAATGACCATAAGAAAAGTTCCATGTGAAAAGATCACCAATTTCCCCATAAAAAAAATTACTAAAGTTCAAAGTTAAAAAAAGTAACCAATTTCACTATAAAAAGCATAACAAAAATTCCACTTGAAAAAACTCACCAATTCCAGATTGATGACCATTACAAAAGTTCAAAGTTAAAAAACACACAAATTTCAATATAAAGACCATAAGAAAAGTTCCAAGTGAAAAAAACACCAATTTCACCACAAAAACCATTACAAATGTTCAAAGTTAAAAAAAACTCCGCAATTTCACTATAAAACCATTACAATAGTTCCTAGTAAACAAATTCAACAATTTCACTATAAAAACCATAACAAAAGTTCCATTTGAAAAAACTCACAAATTTCAATTAAAGACCATTATAAAAGTTCAAAGTTAAAAAACTCACTTATTTCAATATAATGACCATAAGAAAAGTTCCATGTGAAAAGATCACCAATTTCCCCATAAAAAAAATTACTAAAGTTCAAAGTTAAAAAAGTAACCAATTTCACTATAAAAAGCATAACAAAAATTCCACTTGAAAAAACTCACCAATTCCAGATTGATGACCATTACAAAAGTTCAAAGTTAAAAAACTCACAAATTTCAATATAAAGACCATAAGAAAAGTTCCAAGTGAAAAAAACACCAATTTCACCACAAAAACCATTACAAATGTTCAAAGTTAAAAAAATTCCGCAATTTCTTTTTAAAACCATTATAATAGTTCCTAGAAAACAAATTCAACAATTTCACTATAAAAACCATAACAAAAGTTCCATTTGAAAAAACTCACAAATTTCAATATAAAGACCATTATAAAAGTTCAAAGTTAAAAAACTCACTAATTTCAATATAATGACCATAAGAAAAGTTCCATGTGAAAAGATCACCAATTTCCCCATAAAAAAAATTACTAAAGTTCAAAGTTAAAAAAAGTAACCAATTTCACTATAAAAAGCATAACAAAAATTCCACTTGAAAAAACTCACCAATTCCAGATTGATGACCATTACAAAAGTTCAAAGTTAAAAAACTCACAAATTTCAATATAAAGACCATAAGAAAAGTTCCAAGTGAAAAAAACACCAATTTCACCACAAAAACCATTACAAATGTTCAAAGTTAAAAAAAACTCTGCAATTTCACTATAAAACCATTACAATAGTTCCTAGTAAACAAATTCAACAATTTCACTATAAAAACCATAACAAAAGTTCCATTTGAAAAAACTCACAAATTTCAATATAAAGATCATTATAAAAGTTCAAAGTTAAAAAACTCACTAATTTCAATATAATGACCATAAGAAAAGTTCCATGTGAAAAGATCACCAATTTCCCCATAAAAAAATTTACTAAAGTTCAAAGTTAAAAAAGTAACCAATTTAACTATAAAAAGCATAACAAAAATTCCACTTGAAAAAACTCACCAATTCCAGATTGATGACCATTACAAAAGTTCAAAGTTAAAAAACTCACAAATTTCAATATAAAGACCATAAGAAAAGTTCCAAGTGAAAAAAACACCAATTTCACCACAAAAACCATTACAAATGTTCAAAGTTAAAAAAACTCCGCAATTTCTTTTTAAAACCATTATAATAGTTCCTATAAAACAAATTCAACAATTTCACTATAAAAACCATAACAAAAGTTCCATTTGAAAAAACTCACAAATTTCAATATAAAGACCATTATAAAAGTTCAAAGTTAAAAAACTCACTTATTTCAATATAATGACCATAAGAAAAGTTCCATGTGAAAAGATCACCAATTTCCCCATAAAAAAAATTACTAAAGTTCAAAGTTAAAAAAGTAACCAATTTCACTATAAAAAGCATAACAAAAATTCCACTTGAAAAAACTCACCAATTCCAGATTGATGACCATTACAAAAGTTCAAAGTTAAAAAACTCACAAATTTCAATATAAAGACCATAAGAAAAGTTCCAAGTGAAAAAAACACCAATTTCACCACAAAAACCATTACAAATTTTCAAAGTTAAAAAAACTCCGCAATTTCACTATAAAACCATTATAATAGTTCCTAGTAAAAAAATTCAACAATTTCACTATGAAAACCATAACAAAAGTTCCATTTGAAAAAACTCACAAATTTCAATATAAAGACCATTATAAAAGTTCAAAGTTAAAAAACTCACTAATTTCAATATAATGACCATAAGAAAAGTTCCATGTGAAAAAATCACCAATTTCCCCATAAAAAAAATTATTAAAGTTCAAAGTTAAAAAAGTAACCAATTTCACTATAAAAAGCATAACAAAATTCCACTTGAAAAAACTCACCAATTCCAGATTGATGACCATTACAAAAGTTCAAAGTTAAAAAACTCACAAATTTCAATATAAAGACCATAAGAAAAGTTCCAAGTGAAAAAAACACCAATTTCACCACAAAAACCATTACAAATGTTCAAAGTTAAAAAAACTCCGCAATTTCACTATAAAACCATTACAATAGTTCCTAGTAAACAAATTCAACAATTTCACTATAAAAACCATAACAAAAGTTCCATTTGAAAAAACTCACAAATTTCAATATAAAGACCATTATAAAAGTTCAAAGTTAAAAAACTCACTAATTTCAATATAATGACCATAAGAAAAGTTCCATGTGAAAAGATCACCAATTTCCCCATAAAAAAAATTACTAAAGTTCAAAGTTAAAAAAGTAACCAATTTCACTATAAAAAGCATAACAAAAATTCCACTTGAAAAAACTCACCAATTCCAGATTGATGACCATTACAAAAGTTCAAAGTTAAAAAACTCACAAATTTCAATATAAAGACCATAAGAAAAGTTCCAAGTGAAAAAAACACCAATTTCACCACAAAAACCATTACAAATGTTCAAAGTTAAAAAAACTCCGCAATTTCACTATAAAACCATTACAATAGTTCCTAGAAAACAAATTCAACAATTTCACTATAAAAACCATAACAAAAGTTCCATTTGAAAAAACTCACAAATTTCAATATAAAGACCATTATAAAAGTTCAAAGTTAAAAAACTCACTAATTTCAATATAATGACCATAAGAAAAGTTCCATGTGAAAAGATCACCAATTTCCCCATAAAAAAAATTACTAAAGTTCAAAGTTAAAAAAGTAACCAATTTCACTATAAAAAGCATAACAAAAATTCCACTTGAAAAAACTCACCAATTCCAGATTGATGACCATTACAAAAGTTCAAAGTTAAAAAACTCACAAATTTCAATATAAAGACCATAAGAAAAGTTCCAAGTGAAAAAAACACCAATTTCACCACAAAAACCATTACAAATGTTCAAAGTTAAAAAAACTCCGCAATTTCACTATAAAACCATTACAATAGTTCCTAGTAAAAAAATTCAACAATTTCACTATGAAAACCATAACAAAAGTTCCATTTGAAAAAACTCACAAATTTCAATATAAAGACCATTATAAAAGTTCAAAGTTAAAAAACTCACTAATTTCAATATAATGACCATAAGAAAAGTCCATGTGAAAAAATCACCAATTTCCCCATAAAAAAATTACTAAAGTTCAAAGTTAAAAAAGTAACCAATTTCACTATAAAAAGCATAACAAAAATTCCACTTGAAAAAACTCACCAATTCCAGATTGATAACCATTACAAAAGTTCAAAGTTAAAAAACTCACAAATTTCAATATAAAGACCATAAGAAAAGTTCCAAGTGAAAAAAACACCAATTTCACCACAAAAACCATTACAAATGTTCAAAGTTAAAAAAACTCCGCAATTTCACTATAAAACCATTACAATAGTTCCTAGTAAACAAATTCAACAATTTCACTATAAAAACCATAACAAAAGTTCCATTTGAAAAAACTCACAAATTTCAATATAAAGACCATTATAAAAGTTCAAAGTTAAAAAACTCACTAATTTCAATATAATGACCATAAGAAAAGTTCCATGTGAAAAGATCACCAATTTCCCCATAAAAACAATTACTAAAGTTCAAAGTTAAAAAAGTAACCAATTTCACTATAAAAACCATAACAAAAATTAACATTAAAAAAAGTTGGGAATTTCACTATAAAGACCATAACAAAAGTTCAAAGTTAAAAAATTTCTCAATATCACTATATAAACCATTACCAAAGTTCCAAGTCAAAAAAATCATAAATTTCACCATAAAAACAAATATAAAAGTTCAAAGTTAAAAAATCCAACAATTTCACTATAAAGACCATAAAAAAGTTCAAAGTTAAAAAACAACCCAATTTCACTATAAAAAACCATTACAAGAGTTCCTAGTAAAAAATTCTACAACTTCACTATAAAAAGCATAACAAAAGTTCCATTTGAAAAAACTCACCACTTTCACTATAAAGACCAATACAATAGTTCAAAGTTAAAAAAACCCACCAATTTCAACAAATAGGCCATAAGAAAAGTTCAAGTGAAAAAAAATCATCAATTTCACCATAAAAACCATTACAAAAGTAGAAAGTTAAGAAACTCACCGATTTCACTATAAAAACCATAAAAAAAATTACAGTTAAAAAAACTCAAGAATTTCACTATAAAGACCATAACAAAAGTTTAAAGTTTAAAAATTCCCAAATATCACCATATAAAACATTACAAAAGTTCCAAGTCGAAAAACTCATCAATTTCTCCCTAAAAACCAGTACAAAAGTTAAAAGTGAAAAAAGTCACCAATGTCACTATAAATAAAAGTTCAAAGTTAAAAAAACTACCCAATTTCACTATAAAAACATTTACAAAATTTCCTCGTCAAAAGTTCAACAATTTCACTATAAAAGCCATAACAAAAGTTCCATTTGAGAAAACTCACCAATTTCAGTATTAAGACCATTACAAAATTTAAAAGTTAAAAAACGCACAAATTTCAATATAAAGGCCATAAGAAAAGTTCCAACTGAAAAAAATCATCAATTTCACCACAAAAACCATTAGAAAAGTACAAAGTTTATAAAACTCTCCAACATCACTATAAAACCATTACAAAAGTTCCTAGTAAAAAATTCAACAATTTCAATATAAAATCCATAACAAAAGTTCCACTTGAAAAAACTCACCAATTCCAGATTGATGACCATTACAAAAGTTCAAAGTTAAAAAACTCACAAGTTTCAATATAAAGACCATAAGAAAAGTTCCAAGTGAAAAAAATCACCAATTTTACCACAAAAACCATTACAAATGTTCAAAGTTAAAAAAAAGCTCTGCAATTTCACTATAAAACCATTACAATAGTTCCTATTAAAAAAATTCAACAATTTCACTATAAAAACCATAACAAAAGTTCCATTTGAAAAAACTCACAAATTTCAATATAAAGACCATTATAAAAGTTCAAAGTTAAAAAACTCACTAATTTCAATATAATGACCATAATAAAAGTTCCATGTGAAAAAATCACCAATTTCACAATAAAAAAAATTACTAAACTTCAAAGTTAAAAAAGTAACCAATTTAACTATATAAACCATAACAAAAATTCCACTTGAAAAAACTCACCAATTCCAGATTGATGACCATTACAAAAGTTCAAAGTTAAAAAACTCATAAGTTTCAATATAAAGACCATAAGAAAAGTTCCAAGTGAAAAAAAACCCCAATTTCACCACAAAAACCATTACAAATGTTCAAAGTTAAAAAAAGCTCCGCAATTTCACTATAAAATCATTACAATAGTTCCTAGTAAAAAATTCAACAATTTCAGTATAAAAACCATAACAAAAGTTCCATTTGAATAAACTCACAAATTTCAATATAAAGACCATTATAAAAGTTCAAAGTTAAAAAACTCACTAATTTCAATATAATGACCATAAGAAAAGTTCCATGCGAAAAGATCACCAATTTCACCATAAAAACAATTACTAAAGTTCAAAGTTAAAAAAGTAACCATTTTCACTATAAAAACCATAAAAAAAATTACAATTAAAAAAAGTTGGGAATTTCACTATACAGACCATAACAAAAGTTCAAAGTTAAAAAATTTCTCAATATCACTATATAAACCATTACCAAAGTTCCAAGTCAAAAAACTCATAAATTTCACCATAAAAACAAATATAAAAGTTCAAAGTTAAAAAATTTAACAATTTCACTATAAAGACCATAAAAAAGTTCAAAGTTAAAAAACAACCCAATTTCACTATAAAAAACCATTACAAGAGTTCCTAGTAAAAAATTCTACAAATTCACTATAAAAAGCATAACAAAAGTTCCATTTGAAAAAACTCACCAATTTCACTATAAAGACCAATACAATAGTTCAAAGTTATAAAAAAACTCACGAATTTCAATAAATAGGCCATAAGAAAAGTTCAAGTGAAAAAAATCTTCAATTTCACAATAAAAACGATTACAAAAGTAGAAAGTTAAGAAATTCACCGATTTCACTATAAAAACCATTAAAAAAATTCCAGTTAAAAAAACTCAAGAATTTCACTATAAAGACCATAACAAAAGTTTAAAGTTTAAAAATTCCCAAATATCACCATATAAAACATTACAAAAGTTCCAAGTCGAAAAACTCATCAATTTCTCCCTAAAAACCAGTACAAAAGTTAAAAGTGAAAAAAGTCACCAATGTCACTATAAAGACCATAAATAAAAGTTCAAAGTTTAAAAAACTCCCCAATTTCACTATAAAAACCTTTACAAAATTTCCTCGTCAAAGGTTCAACAATTTCACTATAAAAGCCATAACAAATGTTCCATTTGAGAAAAGTCACCAATTTAAGTATAAAGACCATTACAAAAGTTAAAAGTTAAAAAACACACAAATTTCAATATAAAGGCCATAAGAAAAGTTCCAACTGAAACAAATCATCAATTTCACCACAAAAACCATTACAAAAGTACAAAGTTTAAAAAACTCTCCAACATCACAATAAAACCATTACAAAAGTTCCTAGTAAAAAATTCAACAATTTCACTATAAAATCCATAAGAAAAGTTCCACTTGAAAAAACTCACCAATTCCACATTGATGACCATTACAAAAGTTCAAAGTTAAAAAACTCACAAGTTTCAATATAAAGACCATAAGAGAAGTTCCAAGGGAATAAAATCACCAATTTCACCACAAAAACCATTACAAATGTTCAAAGTTAAAAAAAGCTCTGCAATTTCACTATAAAACCATTACAATAGTTCCTAGTAAAAAAATTCAACAATTTCACTATAAAAACCATAACAAAAGTTCCATTTGAAAAAACTCACAAATTTCAATATAAAGACCATTATAAAAGTTCAAAGTTAAAAAACTCACTAATTTCAATATAATGACCATAAGAAAAGTTCCATGCGAAAAGATCACCAATTTCCCCATAAAAACAATTACTAAAGTTCAAAGTTAAAAAAGTAACCATTTTCACTATAAAAACCATAACAAAAATTCCACTTGAAAAAACTCACCAATTCCAGATTGATGACCATTACAAAAGTTCAAAGTTAAAAAACTCAAAAATTTCAATATAAAGACCATAAGAAAAGTTCCAAGTGAAAAAAATCACCAATTTCACCACAAAAACCATTACAAATGTTTAAATTTAAAACAACTACGCAATTTCACTATAAAACCATTACAATAGTTCATAGTAAAAAAATTCAACAATTTCACTATAAAAACCATAACAAAAGTTCCATTTGAAAAAACTCACAAATTTCAATATAAAGACCATTATAAAAGTTCAAAGTTAAAAAACTCACTAATTTCAATATAATGACCATAAGAAAAGTTCCACGTGAAAAAATCACCAATTTCACCATAAAAAAAATTACTAAACTTCAAAGTTAAAAAAGTAACCAATTTAACTATATAAACCATAACAAAAATTCCACTTGAAAAAACTCACCAATTCCAGATTGATGACCATTACAAAAGTTCAAAGTTAAAAAACTCACAAGTTTCAATATAAAGACCATAAGAAAAGTTCCAAGTGAAAAAAAAACCAATTTCACCACAAAAACAATTACAAATGTTCAAAGTTAAAAAAAGCTCCGCAATTTCACTATAAATCCATTACAATAGTTCCTAGTAAAAAAATTCAACAATTTCAGTATAAAAACCATAACAAAAGTTCCATTTGAATAAACTCACAAATTTCAATATAAAGACCATTATAAAAGTTCAAAGTTAAAAAACTCACTAATTTCAATATAATGACCATAAGAAAAGTTCCATGCGAAAAGATCACCAATTTCACCATAAAAACAATTACTAAAGTTCAAAGTTAAAAAAGTAACCATTTTCACTATAAAAACCATAACAAAAATTACAATTAAAAAAAGTTGGGAATTTCACTATAAAGACCATAACAAAAGTTCAAAGTTAAAAAATTTCTCAATATCACTATATAAACCATTACCAAAGTTCCAAGTCAAAAAAACTCATAAATTTCACCATAAAAACAAATATAAAAGTTCAAAGTTAAAAAATTCAACAATTTCACTATAAAGACCATAAAAAAGTTCAAAGTTAAAAAACAACCCAATTTCACTATAAAAAACCATTACAAGAGTTCCTAGTAAAAAATTCTACAACTTCACTCTTAAAAGCATAACAAAATTTCCATTTGAAAAAACTCACCAATTTCACTATAAAGACCATTACAATAGTTCAAAGTTAAAAAACTCACCAATTTCAATAAATAGGCCATAAGAAAAGTTCAAGTGAAAAAAAATCACCAATTTAACAATAAAAACCATTACAAAAGTAGAATGTTAAGAAACTCACCAATTTCACTATAAAAACCATAAAAAAATTCCAGTTAAAAAAACTCAAGAATTTCACAATAAAGACCATAACAAAAGTTCGAAGTTGAAAAATTCCCATATATCACCATATAAAACATTACAAAAGTTCCAAGTCAAAAACTCATCAATTTCTCCCTAAAAACCAGTACAAAAGTTAAAAGTGAAAAAAGTCACCAATGTCACTATAAAGACCATAAATAAAAGTTCAAGGTTAAAAAAACTCCCCAATTTCACTATAAAAACATTTACAAAATTTCCTCGTCAAAAGTTCAACAATTTCATTATAAAAGCCTTAACAAAAGTTCCATTTGAGAAAACTCACCAATTTCAGTATAAAGACCATTACAAAAGTTAAAGGTTAAAAAATGCACAAATTTCAATATAAAGGCCATAAGAAAAGTTCCAACTGAAAAAAATCATCAATTGAACCAAAAAACCATTACAAAAGTACAAAGTTTAAAAAACTCTCCAACTTCACTATAAAAACCATTACAAAAGTTCCTAGTAAAAAATTCAACAATTTCACTATAAAAACCATAACAAAAGTTTCACCTGAAAAAAACTCACCAATTCCAGATTGATGACCATTACAAAAGTTCAAAGTTAAAAAACTCACAAGTTTCAATATAAAGACCATAAGAAAAGTTCCAAGTGAAAAAAAACACCAATTTCACCACAAAAACCATTACAAATGTTCAAAGTTAAAAAAACTCCGCAATTTCACTATAAAACCATTACAATAGTTCCTAGTAAACAAATTCAACAATTTCACTATATAAACCATAACAAAAGTTCCATTTGAAAAAACTCACAAATTTCAATACAAAGACCATTATAAAAGTTCAAAGTTAAAAAACTCACTAATTTCAATATAATGACCATAAGAAAAGTTCCATGTGAAAAAATCACCAATTTCCCCATAAAAACAATTACTAAAGTTCAAAGTTAAAAAAGTAACCAATTTCACTATAAAAACCATAACAAAAATTCCACTTGAAAAAACTCACCAATTCCAGATTGATGACCATTACAAAAGTTCAAAGTTAAAAAACTCACAAATTTCAATATAAACACCATAAGAAAAGTTCCAAGTGAAAAAAATCACCAATTTCACCACAAAAACCATTACAAATGTTTAAATTTAAAACAACTACCCAATTTCACTATAAAACCATTACAATAGTTCCTAGTAAAAAAATTCAACAATTTCACTATAAAAACCATAACAAAAGTTCCATTTGAAAAAACTCACAAATTTCAATATAAAGACCATTATAAAAGTTCAAAGTTAAAAAAACTCACTATTTTCAATATAATGACCATAAGAAAAGTTCCATGTGAAAAAATCACCAATTTCACCATAAAAAAATTACTAAACTTCAAAGTTAAAAAAGTAACCAATTTAACTATATAAACCATAACAAAAATTCCACTTGAAAAAACTCACCAATTCCAGATTGATGACCATTACAAAAGTTCAAAGTTAAAAAACTCACAAATTTCAATATAAAGACCATAAGAAAAGTTCCAAGTGAAAAAAATCACCAATTTCACCAGAAAAACCATTACAAATGTTTAAATTTAAAACAACTACGCAATTTCACTATAAAACCATTACAATAGTTCCTAGTAAAAAATTCAACAATTTCACTATAAAAACCATAACAAAAGTTCCATTTGAAAAAACTCACAAATTTCAATATAAAGACCATTATAAAAGTTCAAAGTTAAAAAAACTCACTATTTTCAATATAATGACCATAAGAAAAGTTCCATGTGAAAAAATCACCAATTTCACCATAAAAAAATTACTAAACTTCAAAGTTAAAAAAGTAACCAATTTAACTATATAAACCATAACAAAAATTCCACTTGAAAAAACACACCAATTCCAGATTGATGACCATTACAAAAGTTAAAAGTTAAAAAACTCACAAGTTTCAATATAAAGACCATTAGAAAAGTTCCAAGTGAAAAAAAACACCAATTTCACCACAAAAACCATTACAAATGTTCAAAGTTAAAAAAAGCTCCGCAATTTCACTATAAATCCATTACAATAGTTCCTAGTAAAAAAATTCAACAATTTCAGTATAAAAACCATAACAAAAGTTCCATTTGAATAAACTCACAAATTTCAATATAAAGACCATTATAAAAGTTCAAAGTTAAAAAACTCAAAAATTTCAATATAATGACCATAAGAAAAGTTCCATGCTAAAAGATCACCAATTTCACCATAAAAACAATTACTAAAGTTCAAAGTTAAAAAAGTAACCATTTTCACTATAAAAACCATAAAAAAAATTACAATTAAAAAAAGTTGGGAATTTCACTATACAGACCATAACAAAAGTTCAAAGTTAAAAAATTTCTCAATATCACTATATAAACCATTACCAAAGTTCCAAGTCAAAAAACTCATAAATTTCACCATAAAAACAAATATAAAAGTTCAAAGTTAAAAAATTCAACAATTTCACTATCAAGACCATATAAAAGTTCAAAGTTAAAAAACTACCCAATTTCACTATAAAAAACCATTACAAGAGTTCCTAGTAAAAAATTCTACAACTTCACTATGAAAAGCATAACAAAATTTCCATTTGAAAAAACTCACCAATTTCACTATAAAGACCATTACAATAGTTCAAAGTTAAAAAACTCACCAATTTCAATAAATAGGCCATAAGAAAAGTTCAAGTGAAAAAAAATCACAAATTTAACAATAAAAACCATTACAAAAGTAGAATGTTAAGAAACTCACCAATTTCACTATAAAAACCATAAAAAAAATTCCAGTTAAAAAAACTCAGGAATTTCACTATAAAGACCATAACAAAAGTTCGAAGTTGAAAAATTCGCAAATATCACCATATAAAACATTACAAAAGTTCCAAGTCGAAAACTCATCAATTTCTCCCTAAAAACCAGTACAAAAGTTAAAAGTGAAAAAAGTCACCAATATCACTATAAAGAGCATAAATAAAAGTTCCAAGTTAAAAAAACTCCCCAATTTCACTATAAAAACCTTTACAAAATTTCCTCGTCAAAAGTTCAACAATTTCATTATAAAAGCCTTAACAAAAGTTCCATTTGAGAAAACTCACCAATTTCAGTATAAAGACCATTACAAAAGTTAAAAGTTAAAAAATGCATAAATTTCAATATAAAGGCCATAAGAAAAGTTCCAACTGAAAAAAATCACCAATTTCACCACAAAAACCATTACAAAAGTACAAAGTTTAAAAAACTCTCCAACTTCACTATAAAAACCATTACAAAAGTTCCTAGTAAAAAATTCAACAATTTCACTATAAAAACCATAACAAAAGTTCCACTTGAAAAAACTCACCAATTCCAGATTGATGACCATTAGAAAAGTTCAAAGTTAAAAAACTCACAAGTTTCGATATAAAGACCATAAGAAAAGTTCCAAGTGAAAAAAATCACCATTTTCACCACAAAAACCATTACAAATGTTCAAAGTTAAAAAAACTCCGCAATTTCACTATAAAACCATTACAAAAGTTCCTAGTAAAAAAATTCAACAATTTCACTATAAAAACCATAACAAAAGTTCCATTTGAAAAAACTCACAAATTTCAATATAAAGACCATTATAAAAGTTCAAAGTTAAAAAACTCACTAATTTCAATATAATGACCATAAGAAAAGTTCCATGTGAAAAAATCACCAATTTCCCCATAAAAACAATTACTAAACTCAAAGTTAAAAAAGTAACCAATTTCACTATAAAAACCATAACAAAAATTCCACTTGAAAAAACTCACCAATTCCAGATTGATGACCATTACAAAAGTTCAAAGTTAAAAAACTCACAAATTTCAATATAAAGACCATAAGAAAAGTTCCAAGTGAAAAAAATCACCAATTTCACCACAAAAACCATTACAAATGTTTAAATTTAAAACAACTACGCAATTTCACTATAAAACCATTACAATAGTTCCTAGTAAAAAAATTCAACAATTTCACTATAAAAACCATAACAAAAGTTCCATTTGAAAAAACTCACAAATTTCAATATAAAGACCATTATAAAAGTTCAAAGTTAAAAAAACTCACTAATTTCAATATAATGACCATAAGAAAAGTTCCATGTGAAAAGATCACGAATTTCCCCATGAAAACAATTACTAAAGTTCAAAGATAAAAAAAAGTAACCAATTTCACTATAAAAACCATAAAAAAAAATTACAATTAAAAAAAGTTGGGAATTTCACTATAAAGACCATAACAAAAGTTCAAAGTTAAAAAATTTCTCAATATCACTATATAAACCATTACCAAAGTTCCAAGTCAAAAAACTCATAAATTTCACCATAAAAACAAATATAAAAGTTCAAAGTTAAAAAATTCTACAATTTCACTATAAAGACCATAAAAAAGTTCAAAGTTAAAAAAACTACCCAATTTCACTATAAAAAACCATTACAAGAGTTCCTAGTAAAAAATTCTACAACTTCACTATGAAAAGCATAACAAAATTTCCATTTGAAAAAACTCACCAATTTCAATAAATAGGCCATAAGAAAAGTTCAAGTGAAAAAAAATCACAAATTTAACAATAAAAACCATTACAAAAGTAGAATGTTAAGAAACTCACCAATTTCACTATAAAAACCATAAAAAAAATTCCAGTTAAAAAAACTCAGGAATTTCACTATAAAGACCATAACAAAAGTTCGAAGTTGAAAAATTCGCAAATATCACCATATAAAACATTACAAAAGTTCCAAGTCGAAAACTCATCAATTTCTCCCTAAAAACCAGTACAAAAGTTAAAAGTGAAAAAAGTCACCAATGTCACTATAAAGAGCATAAATAAAAGTTCCAAGTTATAAAAACTCCCCAATTTCACTATAAAAACCTTTACAAAATTTCCTCGTCAAAAGTTCAACATTTTCATTATAAAAGCTTTAACAAAAGTTCCATTTGAGAAAACTCACCAATTTCAGTATAAAGACCATTACAAAAGTTAAAAGTTAAAAAATGCATAAATTTCAATATAAAGGCCATAAGAAAAGTTCCAACTGAAAAAAATCACCAATTTCACCACAAAAACCATTACAAAAGTACAAAGTTTAAAAAACTCTCCAACTTCACTATAAAAACCATTACAAAAGTTCCTAGTAAAAAATTCAACAATTTCACTATAAAAACCATAACAAAAGTTCCACCTGAAAAAAACTCACCAATTCCAAATTAATGACCATTACAAAAGTTCAAAGTTCAAAAACTCACAAGTTTCAATATAAAGACCATAAGAAAAGTTCCAAGTGAAAAAAATCACCAATTTCACCACAAAAACCATTACAAATGTTCAAAGTTAAAAAAACTCCGCAATTTCACTATAAAACCATTACAATAGTTCCTAGTAAAAAAATTCAACAATTTCACTATAAAAACCATAACAAAAGTTCCATTTGAAAAAACTCACAAATTTCAATATAAAGACCATTATAAAAGTTCAAAGTTAAAAAACTCACTAATTTCAATATAATGACCATAAGAAAAGTTCCATGTGAAAAAATCACCAATTTCCCCATAAAAACAATTACTAAAGCTCAAAGTTAAAAAAGTAACCAATTTCACTATAAAAACCATAACAAAAATTCCACTTGAAAAAACTCACCAATTCCAGATTGATGACCATTACAAAAGTTCAAAGTTAAAAAACTCACAAATTTCAATATAAAGACCATAAGAAAAGTTCCAAGTGAAAAAAATCACCAATTTCACCACAAAAACCATTACAAATGTTTAAATTTAAAACAACTACGCAATTTCACTATAAAACCATTACAATAGTTCCTAGTAAAAAAATTCAACAATTTCACTATAAAAACCATAACAAAAGTTCCATTTGAAAAAACTCACAAATTTCAATATAAAGACCATTATAAAAGTTCAAAGTTAAAAAACTCACTAATTTCAATATAATGACCATAAGAAAAGTTCCACGTGAAAAAATCACCAATTTCACCATAAAAAAAATTACTAAACTTCAAAGTTAAAAAAGTAACCAATTTAACTATATAAACCATAAAAAAAATTCCACTTGAAAAAACTCACCAATTCCAGATTGATGACCATTACAAAAGTTCAAAGTTAAAAAACTCACAAGTTTCAATATAAAGACCATAAGAAAAGTTCCAAGTGAAAAAAAACACCAATTTCACCACAAAAACCATTACAAATGTTCAAAGTTAAAAAAAGCTCCGCAATTTCATTATAAATCCATTACAATAGTTCCTAGTAAAAAAATTCAACAATTTCAGTATAAAAACCATAACAAAAGTTCCATTTGAATAAACTCACAAATTTCAATATAAAGACCATTATAAAAGTTCAAAGTTAAAAAACTCACTAATTTCAATATAATGACCATAAGAAAAGTTCCATGCGAAAAGATCACCAATTTCACCATAAAAACAATTACTAAAGTTCAAAGTTAAAAAAGTAACCAATTTCACTATAAAAACCATAACAAAAATTACAATTAAAAAAAGTTGGGAATTTCACTATAAAGAACATAACAAAAGTTCAAAGTTAAAAAATTTCTCAATATCACTATATAAACCATTACCAAAGTTCCAAGTCAAAAAACTCATAAATTTCACCATAAAAACAAATATAAAAGTTCAAAGTTAAAAAATTCTACAATTTCACTATAAAGACCATAAAAAAGTTCAAAGTTAAAAAACTACCCAATTTCATTATAAAAAACCATTACAAGAGTTCCTAGTAAAAAATTCTACAACTTCACTATGAAAAGCATAACAAAATTTCCATTTGAAAAAACTCACCAATTTCACTATAAAGACCATTACAATAGTTCAAAGTTAAAAAACTCACCAATTTCAATAAATAGGCCATAAAAAAGTTCAAGTGAAAAAAAAATCACCAATTTAACAATAAAAACCATTACAAAATTAGAATGTTAAGAAACTCACCAATTTCACTATAAAAACCATTAAAAAAATTCCAGTTAAAAAAACTCAGGAATTTCACTATAAAGACCATAACAAAAGTTGGAAGTTGAAAAATTCCCAAATATCACCATATAAAACATTACAAAAGTTCCAAGTCGAAAAACTCATCAATTTCTCCCTAAAAAACAGTACAAAAGTTAAAAGTGAAAAAAGTCACCAATGTCACTATAAAGAGCATAAATAAAAGTTCCAAGTTATAAAAACTCCCCAATTTCACTACAAAAATCTTTACAAAATTTCCTCGTCAAAAGTTCAACAATTTCATTATAAAAGCCTTAACAAAAGTTCCATTTGAGAAAACTCACCAATTTCAGTATAAAGACC
Source organism: Lathyrus sativus (assembly GCA_963859935.3). NCBI lineage: Eukaryota > Viridiplantae > Streptophyta > Magnoliopsida > Fabales > Fabaceae > Lathyrus > Lathyrus sativus. The sequence continues at coordinate 87,176 of CAWUDS030002190.1, read as the reverse complement.
ATTACAAAAGTTAAAAGTTAAAAAATGCACAAATTTCAATATAAAGGCCATAAGAAAAGTTCCAACTGAAAAAAAATCATCAATTTCACCACAAAAACCATTACAAAAGTACAAAGTTTAAAAAACTCTCCAACTTCACTATAAAAACCATTACAAAAGTTCCTAGTAAAAATATCAACAATTTCACTATAAAAACCACAACAAAAGTTCCACTTGAAAAAACTCACCAATTCCAGATTGATGACCATTACAAAAGTTCAAAGTTAAAAAATTCACAAGTTTCAATATAAAGACCATAAGAAAAGTTCCAAGTGAAAAAAATCACCAATTTCACCACAAAAACCATTACAAATGTTCAAAGTTAAAAAAACTCCGCAATTTCACTATAAAACCATTACAATAGTTCCTAGTAAAAAAATTCAACAATTTCACTATAAAAACTATAACAAAAGTTCCATTTGAAAAAACTCACAAATTTCAATATAAAGACCATTATAAAAGTTCAAAGTTAAAAACTCACTAATTTCAATATAATGACCATAAGAAAAGTTCCAATTGAAAAAATCACCAATTTCCCCATAAAAACAATTACTAAAGTTCAAAGTTAAAAAAGTAACCAATTTCACTATAAAAACAATAACAAAAATTCAACTTGAAAAAACTCACCAATTCCAGATTGATGACCATTACAAAAGTTCAAAGTTAAAAAACTCACAAATTTCAATATAAAGACAATAAGAAAAGTTCCAAGTGAAAAAAATCACCAATTTCACCACAAAAACCATTACAAATGTTTAAATTTAAAACAACTACGCAATTTCACTATAAAACCATTACAATAGTTCCTAGTAAAAAAATTCAACAATTTCACTATAAAAACCATAACAAAAGTTCCATTTGAAAAAACTCACAAATTTCAATATAAAGACCATTATAAAAGTTCAAAGTTAAAAAAACTCACTAATTTCAATATAATGACCATAAGAAAAGTTCCATGCGAAAATACCACGAATTTCCCAAAGAAAACAATTACTAAAGTTCAAAGATAAAAAAGTAACCAATTTCACTATAAGAACCATAACAAAAATTACAATTAAAAAAAATTGGGAATTTCACTATAAAGACCATAACAAAAGTTCAAAGTTAAAAAATTTCTCAATATCACTATATAAACCATTACCAAAGTTCCAAGTCAAAAAACTCATAAATTTCACCATAAAAACAAATATAAAAGTTCAAAGTTAAAAAATTCTACAATTTCACTATAAAGACCATAAAAAAGTTCAAAGTTAAAAAACTACCCAATCACTATAAAAAACCATTACAAGAGTTCCTAGTAAAAAATTCTACAACTTCACTATGAAAAGCATAACAAAATTTCCATTTGAAAAAACTCACCAATTTCACTATAAAGACCATTACAATAGTTCAAAGTTTAAAAACTCACCAATTTCAATAAATAGGCCATAAAAAAGTTCAAGTTAAAAAAAAATCACCAATTTAACAATAAAAACCATTACAAAAGTAGAATGTTAAGAAACTCACCAATTTCACTATAAAAACCATTACAAAAATTCCAGTTAAAAAAACTAAGGAATTTCACTATAAAGACAATAACAAAAGTTCGAAGTTGAAAAATTCCCAAATATCACCATATAAAACATTACAAAAGTTACAAGCCGAAAAACTCATCAATCTCTCCCTAAAAACCAGTACAAAAGTTAAAAGTGAAAAAAGTCACCAATGTCACTATAAAGACCATAGATAAAAGTTCAAAGTTAAAAAAATTCCCCAATTTCACTATAAAAACCTTTACAAAATTTCCTCGTCAAAAGTTCAACAATTTCACTATAAAAGCCATAACAAAAGTTCCATTTGAGAAAACTCACCAATTTCAGTATAAAGACCATTACAAAAGTTAAAAGTTAAAAAACGCACAAATTTCAATATAAAGACCATAAGAAAAGTTCCAACTGAAAAAAAATCATCAATTTCACCACAAAAACCATTACAAAAGTACAAAGTTTAAAAAACTCTCCAGCTTCACTATAAAAACCATTACAAAAGTTCCAAGTAAAAAAATTCAACAATTTCACTATAAAAACCCTAACAAAAGTTCCACTTGAAAAAACTCAACAATTCCAGATTGATGACCATTACAAAAGTTCAAAGTTAAAAAACTCACAAATTTCAATATAAAGTCCATAAGAAAAGTTCCAAGTGAAAAAAATCACAAATTTCACCACAAAAACCATTACAAATGTTCAAAGTTAAAAAAACTTTGCAATTTCACTATAAAACCATTACAATAGTTCCTAGTAAAAAAAATTCAACAATTTCACTATAAAAACCATAACAAAAGTTCCATTTGAAAAAACTCACAAATTTCAATATAAAGACCATTATAAAAGTTCAAAGTTAAAAAACTCACTAGCTTCAATATAATAACCATAAGAAAAGTTCCATGTGAAAAGATCACGAATTTCCCCAAAAAAACAATTACTAAAGTTCAAAGTTAAAAAACTAACCAATTTCACTATAAAAACCATAACAAAAATTACAATTAAAAAAATTTGGGAATTTATCTATAAAGACCATAACAAAAGTTCAAACTTAAAAAATTTCTCAATATCACTATATAAACCATTACCAAAGTTCCAAGTCAAAAAACTCATAAATTTCACCATAAAAACAAATATAAAAGTTCAAAGTTAAAAAATTCAACAATTTCACTATAAAGACCATAAAAAAGTTCAAAGTTAAAAAAACTACCCAATTGTACTATAAAAAACCATTACAAGAGTTCCTAGTAAAAAATTCAACAACTTCACTATAAAAAGCATAACAAAAGTTCCATTTGAAAAAACTCAAGAATTTCACTATAAAGACTCACCAGTTTCAATAAATAGGCCATTAGAAAAGTTCAAGTGAAAAAAAATCACCAATTTCACCATAAAAACCATTACAAAAGTAGAAAGTTAAGAAACTCACCAATATCACTATAAAAACCATTAAAAAAAGAATTCCAGTTAAAAAAACTCAGGAATTTCACTTTAAAGACCATAACAAAAGTTCGAAGTTGAAAAATTCCCAAATATCACCATATAAAACATTACGAAAGTTCCAAGTCGAAAAACTCATCAATTTCTCCCTAAAAACCAGTACAAAAGTTAAACGTGAAAAAAGTCACCAATGTCACTATAAAGAGCATAAATAAAAGTTCGAAGTTAAAAAAACTCCCCAATTTCACAATAAAAACCTTTACAAAATTTCCTCGTCAAAAGTTCAACAATTTCACTATAAAAGCCATAACAAAAGTTCCATTTGAGAAAACTCACCAATTTGAGTATAAAGACCGTTACAAAAGTTAAAAGTTAAAAAACGCACAAATTTCAATATAAAGGCCATAAGAAAAGTTCCAACTGAAAAAAATCATCAATTTCACCACAAAAACCATTACAAAAGTACAAAGTTTAAACAACATTCCAACTTCACTATAAAAACCATTAAAAAAGTTCCTAGTAAAAAATTCAACAATTTCACTATAAAAACCATAACAAAAACTCCACTTGAAAAAACTCACCAATTCCAGATTGATGACCATTACAAAAGTTCAAAGTTAAAAAACTCACAAATTTCAATATAAAGACCATAAGAAAAGTTCCAAGTGAAAAAAATCACCAATTTCACCACAAAAACCATTACAAATGTTCAAAGTTAAAAAAACTCCGCAATTTCACTATAAAACCTTTACAATAGTTCCTAGTAAAAGAATTCAACAATCTCACTATAAAAACCATAACAAAAGTTCCATTTGAAAAAACTCACAAATTCAATATAAAGACCATTATAAAAGTTCAAAGTTAAAAAAGTCACTAATTTCAATATAATGACCATAAGAAAAGTTCCATGTGAAAAGATCACGAATTTCCCCATAAAAACAATTACTAAAGTTCAAAGTTAAAAAAGTAATCAATTTCACCATAAAAACCATAACAAAAATTACAATTAAAAAAAGTAAGGAATTTCACTATAAAGACCATAACAAAAGTTCAAAGTTAAAAAATTTCTCAATATCACTATATAAACCATTACCAAAGTTCCAAGTCAAATAACTCATAAATTTCACCATAAAAACAAATATAAAAGTTCAAAGTTAAAAAATTCAACAATTTCACTATAAAGACCATAAAAAAGTTCAAATTTAAAAAACTACCCAATTTCACTTTAAAAAACAATTACAAGAGTTCCTAGTAAAAAATTCAACAACTTCACTATAAAAAGCATAACAAAAGTTCCATTTGAAAAAACTCACCAATTTCACTATAAAGACCATTACAATAGTTCAAAGATTAAAAAACTCACCAATTTCAATAAATAGGCCATAAGAAAAGTTCAAGTGAAACAAAATCACCAATTTCACCATAAAAACCATTACAAAAGTAGAAAGTTAAGAAACTCACCAATTTCACTATAAAAACCATAAATAAAAAATTCCAGTTAAAAAAATTCAAGAGTTTCACTATAAAGACCATAACAAAAATTTGAAGTTGAAAAATTCCCAAATATCACCATATAAAACATTACAAAAGTTCCAAGTCGAAAAACTCATCAATTTCTCCCTAAAAACCAGTACAAAAGTTAAAAGTGAAAAAAGTCACCAATGTCACTATAAAGACCATAAATAAAACTTCAAAGTTAAAAAAACTCCCCAATTTCACTATAAAAACCTTTACAAAATTTCCTCGTCAAAAGTTCAACAATTTCACTATAAAAGCCATAACAAAAGTTCCATTTGAGAAAACTCACCAATTTCAGTAAAAGACCATTACAAAAGTTAAAAGTTAAAAAACGCACACATTTCAATATAAAGGCCATAAGAAAAGTTCCAACTGAAAAAAATCATCAATTTCACCACAAAAAACATTACAAAAGTACAAAGTTTAAAAAACTCTCCAACTTCACTATAAAAACCAGTACAAAAGTTCCTAGTAAAAAATTAACCAATTTCACTATAAAAACCATAACAAAAACTCCACTTGAAAAAACTCACCGATTCCAGATTGATGACCATTACAAAAGTTCAAAGTTAAAAAACTCACAAGTTTCAATAAAAAGACCATAAGAAAAGTTCCAAGTGAAAAAAATCACCCATTTCACCACAAAAACCATTACAAATGTTCAAAGTTAAAAAAACTCCGCAATTTCACTATAAAACCATTAAAACAGTTCCTAGTAAAAAAATCAACAATTGCACTATAAAAACCATAACAAAAGTTCCATTTGAAAAAAACTCACAAATTTCAATATAAAAGTTCAAAGTTAAAAAAACTCACTAATTTCAATATAATGACCATAAGAAAAGTTCCATGTGAAAAGATCACCAATTTCAACATAAAAACAAGTACTAAAGTTCAAAGTTAAAAAAGTAACCAATTTCACTATAAAAACCATATCAAAAACTCCACTTGAAAAAACTCACCAATTCCAGATTGATGACCATTCCAAAAGTTCAAAGTTAAAAAACTCACAAATTTCAATATAAAGACCATAAGAAAAGTTCCAAGTGAAAAAAAAATCACCAATTTCACCACAAAAACCATTACAAATGTTCAAAGTTAAAAAAACTCCGCAATTTCACTATAAAACCATTACAATAGTTCCTAGTAAAAAAATTCAACAATTTCACTATAAAAACCATAACAAAAGTTCCATTTGAAAAAACTCACAAATTTCAATATAAAGACCATTATAAAAGTTCAAAGTTAAAAAACTCACTAATTTCAATATAATGACCATAAGAAAAGTTCCTTGTGAAAAGATCACGAATTTCCCCATAAAAACAATTATTAAAGTTCAAAGTTAAAAAAGTAACCAATTTCACTATAAAAACCATAACAAAAATTACAATTAAAAAAATTTGGGAATTTCACTATAAAGACCATAACAAAAGTTCAAAGTTAAAAAATTTCTCAATATCACTATATAAACCATTACCAAAGTTCCAAGTCAAAAAACTCATAAATTTCACCATAAAAACAAATATAAAAGTTCAAAGTTAAAAAATTCCACAATTTCACTATAAAGACCATAAAAAAGTTCAAAGTTAAAATACTACCCAATTGCACTATAAAAAACCATTACAAGAGTTCCTAGTAAAAAATTCAACAACTTCACTATAAAAAGCAAAACAAAAGTTCCATTTGAAAAAATTCACCAATTTCACTATAAAGACCATTACAATAGTTCAAAGTTAAAATAACTCACCAATTTCAATAAATAGGCCATAAGAAAAGTTCAAGTGAAAAAAAATCACCAATTTCACCATAAAAACTATTACAAAAGTAGAAAGTTAAGAAACTCACCAATTTCACTATAAAAACCATTAAAAAAAATCCAGTTAAAAAAACTCAGGAATTTCACTATAAAGACCATAACAAAAGTTCGAAGTTGAAAAATTCCCAAATATCACCATATAAAACATTACAAAAGTTACAAGCCGAAAAACTCATCAATCTCTCCCTAAAAACCAGTACAAAAGTTAAAAGTGAAAAAAGTCACCAATGTCACTATAAAGAGCATAAATAAAAGTTCAAAGTTAAAAAAACTCCCCAATTTCACTATAAAAACCTTTACAAAATTTCCTCGTCAAAAGTTCAACAATATCACTATAAAAGCCATAACAAAAGTTCCATTTGAGAAAACTCACCAACTTCAGTATAAAGACATTTACATAAGTTAAAAGTTAAAAAACGCATAAATTTCAATATAAAGGCCATAATAAAAGTTCCAACTGAAAAAAATCATCAACTTCACCACAAAAACCATTACAAAAGTACAAAGTTTAAAAAACTCTCCAACTTCACTATAAAAACCATTACAAAAGTTCCTAGTAAAAAATTCAACAATTTCACTATAAAAACCATAACAAAAGTTCCACTTGAAAAAACTCACCAATTCCAGATTGATAACCATTACCAAAGTTCAAAGTTAAAAACCTCACAAGTTTCAATATAAAGACCATAAGAAAAGTTCCAAGTGAAAAAAATCACCAATTTCACCACAAAAACCATTACAAATGTTCAAAGTTAAAAAAACTCCGCAATTTCACTATAAAACCATTACAACAGTTCCTAGTAAAAAAATCAACAATTGCACTATAAAAACCATAACAAAAGTTCCATTTGAAAAAAACTCACAAATTTCAATATAAAGACCATTATAAAAGTTCAAACTTAAAAAATTCACTAATTTCAATATAATGACCATAAGAAAAGTTCCATGTGAAAAGATCACCAATTTCCACATAAAAACAAGTACTAAAGTTCAAAGTTAAAAAAGTAACCAATTTCACTATAAAAACCATAACAAAAACTCCACTTGAAAAAACTCACCAATTCCAGATTGATGACCATTCCAAAAGTTCAAAGTTAAAAAACTCACAAATTTCAATATAAAGACCATAAGAAAAGTTCCAAGTGAAAAAAATCACCAATTTCACCACAAAAACCATTACAAATGTTCAAAGTTAAAAAAACTCCGCAATTTCATTATAAAACCATTACAATAGTTCCTAGTAAAAAAATTCAACAATTTCACTATAAAAGCCATAACAAAAGTTCCATTTGAAAAAACTCACAAATTTCAGTATAAAGACCATTATAAAAGTTCAAAGTTAAAAAACTTACTAATTTCAATATAATGACCATAAGAAAAGTTCCATGTGAAAAGATCACGAATTTCCCCATAAAAACAATTATTAAAGTTCAAAGTTAAAAAAGTAACCAATTTCACTATAAAAACCATAACAAAAATTACAATTAAAAAAATTTGGGAATTTCACTATAAAGACCATAACAAAAGTTCAAAGTTAAAAAATTTCTCAATATCACTATATAAACCATTACCAAAGTTCCAAGTCAAAAAACTCATAAATTTCACCATAAAAACAAATATAAAAGTTCAAAGTTAAAAAACTACCCAATTGCACTATAAAAAACCATAAAAAAGTTCAAAGTTAAAAAACTACCCAATTGCACTATAAAAAACCATTACAAGAGTTCCTAGTAAAAAATTCAACAACTTCACTATAAAAAGCATAACAAAAGTTCCATTTGAAAAAATTCACCAATTTCACTATAAATACCATTACAATAGTTCAAAGTTAAAAAACTCACCAATTTCAATAAATAGGTCATAAGAAAAGTTCAAGTGAAAAAAAATCACCAATTTCACCATAAAAACTATTACAAAAGTAGAAAGTTAAGAAACTCACCAATTTCACTATAAAAACCATAAAAAAAAATCCAGTTAAAAAAACTCAGGAATTTCACTATAAAGACCATAACAAAAGTTCGAAGTTGAAAAATTCCCAAATATCACCATATAAAACATTACAAAAGTTCCAAGTCGAAAAACTCATCAATCTCTCCCTAAAAACCAGTACAAAAGTTAAAAGTGAAAAAAGTCACCAATGTCACTATAAAGAGCATAAATAAAAGTTCAAAGTTAAAAAAACTCCCCAATTTCACTATAAAAACCTTTACAAAATTTCCTCGTCAAAAGTTCAACAATTTCACTATAAAAGCCATAACAAAAGTTCCATTTGAGAAAACTCACCAACTTCAATATAAAGACATTTACATAAGTTAAAAGTTAAAAAGCGCATAAATTTCAATATAAAGCCCATAATAAAAGTTCCAACTGAAAAAAAAATCATCAATTTCACCACAAAAACAATTACAAAAGTACAAAGTTTAAAAAACTCTCCAACTTCACTATAAAAACCATTACAAAAGTTCCTAGTAAAAAATTCAACAATTTCACTATAAAAACCATAACAAAAGTTCCACTTGAAAAAACTCACCAATTCCATATTGATGACCATTACAAAAGTTCAAAGATAAAAACTCACAAGTTTCAATATAAAGAGCATAAGAAAAGTTCCAAGTGAAAAAAATCACCAATTTCACCACAAAAACCATTACAAATGTTCAAAGTTAAAAAAACTCCGCAATTTCACTATAAAACCATTACAATAGTTCCTAGTAAAAAAATTCAACAATTTCACTATAAAAACCATAACAAAAGTTCCATTTGAAAAAACAATTTAAATATAAAGACCATTATAAAAGTTCAAAGTTAAAAAACTCACTAATTTCAATATAATGACCATAAGAAAAGTTCCATGTGAAAAAATCACCAATTTCCCCATAAAAACAATTACTAAAGTTCAAAGTTAAAAAAGTAACCAATTTCAATGTAAAAACCATAACAAAAACTCCACTTGAAAAAACTCACCAATTCCAGATTGATGACCATTACAAAAGTTCAAAGTTAAAAAACTCACAAATTTCAATATAAAGACCATAAGAAAAGTTCGAAGTGAAAAAAATCACCAATTTCACCACAAAAACCATTACAAACTTCAAAGTTAAAAAAACTCCGCAATTTCACTATAAAACCATTACAATAGTTCCTAGTAAAAAAATTCAACAATTTCACTATAAAAACCATAACAAAAGTTCCATTTGAAAAAACTCACAAATTTCAATATAAAGACCATTATAAAAGTTCAAAGTTAAAAAACTCACTAATTTCAAGATAATGACCATAAGAAAAGTTCCATGTGAAAAGATCATGAATTTCCCCATAAAAACAATTACTAAAGTTCAAAGTTTAAAAAGTAACCAATATCACTATAAAAACCATAACAAAAATTACAATTAAAAAAATTTGGGAATTTCACTATAAAGACCATAACAAAAGTTCAAAGTTAAAAAATTTCTCAATATCACTATATAAACCATTACCAAAGTTCCAAGTCAAAAAACTCATAAATTTCACCTTAAAAACAAATATAAAAGTTCAAAGTTAAAAAATTCAACAATTTCACTATAAAGACCATAAAAAAGTTCAAATTTAAAAAACTACCCAATTTCACTTTAAAAAACCATTACAAGAGTTCCTAGTAAAAAATTCAACAACTTCACTATAAAAAGCATAACAAAAGTTCCATTTGAAAAAACTCACCAATTTCACTATAAAGACCATTACAATAGTTCAAAGATTAAAAAACTCACCAATTTCAATAAATAGGCCATAAGAAAAGTTCAAGTGAAACAAAATCACCAATTTCACCATAAAAACCATTACAAAAGTAGAAAGTTAAGAAACTCACCAATTTCACTATAAAAACCATAAATAAAAAATTCCAATTAAAAAAATTCAAGAGTTTCACTATAAAGACCATAACAAAAGTTCGAAGTTGAAAAATTCCCAAATATCACCATATAAAACATTACAAAAGTTCCAAGTCGAAAAACTCATCAATTTCTCCCTAAAAACCAGTACAAAAGTTAAAAGTGTAAAAAGTCACCAATGTCACTATAAAGAGCATAAATAAAACTTCAAAGTTAAAAAAACTCCCCAATTTCACTATAAAAACCTTTAAAAATTTCCTCGTCAAAAGTTCAACAATTTCACTATAAAAGCCATAACAAAAGTTCCATTTGAGAAAATTCACCAATTTCAGTATAAAGACCATTACAAAAGTTAAAAGTTAAAAAACGCACCAATTTCAATATAAAGGCCATAAGAAAAGTTCCAACTGAAAAAAATCATCAATTTCACCACAAAAAACATTACAAAAGTACAAAGTTTAAAAAACTCTCCAACTTCACTATAAAAACCATTACAAAAGTTCCTAGTAAAAAATTCAACAATTTCACTATAAAAACCATAACAAAAGTTCCACTTGAAAAAACTCACCAATTCCAGATTGATGACCATTACAAAAGTTCAAAGATAAAAACTCACAAGTTTCAATATAAAGACCATAAGAAAAGTTCCAAGTGAAAAAAATCACCAATTTCACCACAAAAACCATTACAAATGTTCAAAGTTAAAAAAACTCCGCAATTTCACTATAAAACCATTACAATAGTTCCTAGTAAAAAAATTCAACAATTTCACTATAAAAACCATAACAAAAGTTCCATTTGAAAAAACAATTTAAATATAAAGACCATTATAAAAGTTCAAAGTTAAAAAACTCACTAATTTCAATATAATGACCATAAGAAAAGTTCCATGTGAAAAAATCACCAATTTCCCCATAAAAACAATTACTAAAGTTCAAAGTTAAAAAAGTAACCAATTTCACTATAAAAACCATAACAAAAACTCCACTTGAAAAAACTCACCAATTCCAGATTGATGACCATTACAAAAGTTCAAAGTTAAAAAACTCACAAATTTCAATATAAAGACCATAAGAAAAGTTCCAAGTGAAAAAAATCACCAATTTCACCACAAAAACCATTACAAACTTCAAAGTTAAAAAAACTCCGCAATTTCACTATAAAACCATTACAATAGTTCCTAGTAAAAAAATTCAACAATTTCACTATAAAAACCATAACAAAAGTTCCATTTGAAAACACTCATAAATTTCAATATAAAGACCATTATAAAAGTTCAAAGTTAAAAAACTCACTAATTTCAATATAATGACCATAAGAAAAGTTCCATGTGAAAAGATCACGAATTTCCCCATAAAAACAATTACTAAAGTTCAAAGTTAAAAAAGTAACCAATTTCACTATAAAAACCATAACAAAAATTACAATTAAAAAAATTTGGGAATTTCACTATAAAGACCATAACAAAAGTTCAAAGTTAAAAAATTTCTCAATATCACTATATAAACCATTACCAAAGTTCCAAGTCAAAAAACTCATAAATTTCACCATAAAAACAAATATAAAAGTTCAAAGTTAAAAAATTCAACAATTTCACTATAAAGACCATAAAAAAGTTCAAATTTAAAAAACTACCCAATTTCACTTTAAAAAACCATTACAAGAGTTCCTAGTAAAAAATTCAACAACTTCACTATAAAAAGCATAACAAAAGTTCCATTTGAAAAAACTCACCAATTTCACTATAAAGACCATTACAATAGTTCAAAGATTAAAAAACTCACCAATTTCAATAAATAGGCCATAAGAAAAGTTCAAGTGAAACAAAATCACCAATTTCACCATAAAAACCATTACAAAAGTAGAAAGTTAAGAAACTCACCAATTTCACTATAAAAACCATAAATAAAAAATTCCAATTAAAAAAATTCAAGAGTTTCACTATAAAGACCATAACAAAAGTTCGAAGTTGAAAAATTCCCAAATATCACCATATAAAACATTACAAAAGTTCCAAGTCGAAAAACTCATCAATTTCTCCCTAAAAACCAGTACAAAAGTTAAAAGTGAAAAAAGTCACCAATGTCACTATAAAGACCATAAATAAAAGTTCAAAGTTAAAAAAACTCCCCAATTTCACTATAAAAACCTTTACAAAATTTCCTCGTCAAAAGTTCAACAATTTCACTATAAAAGCCATAACAAAAGTTCCATTTGAGAAAACTCACCCATTTCAGTATAAAGACCATTACAAAAGTTAAAAGTTAAAAAACGCACCAATTTCAATATAAAGGCCATAAGAAAAGTTCCAACTGAAAAAAATCATCAATTTCACCACAAAAAACATTACAAAAGTACAAAGTTTAAAAAACTCTCCAACTTCACTATAAAAACCATTACAAAAGTTCCTAGTAAAAAATTCAACAATTTCACTATAAAAACCATAACAAAAGTTCCACTTGAAAAAACTCACCAATTCCAGATTGATGACCATTACAAAAGTTCAAAGATAAAAACTCACAAGTTTCAATATAAAGACCATAAGAAAAGTTCCAAGTGAAAAAAATCACCAATTTCACCACAAAAACCATTACAAATGTTCAAAGTTAAAAAAACTCCGCAATTTCACTATAAAACCATTACAATAGTTCCTAGTAAAAAAATTCAACAATTTCACTATAAAAACCATAACAAAAGTTCCATTTGAAAAAACAATTTAAATATAAAGACCATTATAAAAGTTCAAAGTTAAAAAACTCACTAATTTCAATATAATGACCATAAGAAAAGTTCCATGTGAAAAAATCACCAATTTCCCCATAAAAACAATTACTAAAGTTCAAAGTTAAAAAAGTAACCAATTTCACTATAAAAACCATAACAAAAACTCCACTTGAAAAAACTCACCAATTCCAGATTGATGACCATTACAAAAGTTCAAAGTTAAAAAACTCACAAATTTCAATATAAAGACCATAAGAAAAGTTCCAAGTGAAAAAAATCACCAATTTCACCACAAAAACCATTACAAACTTCAAAGTTAAAAAAACTCCGCAATTTCACTATAAAACCATTACAATAGTTCCTAGTAAAAAAATTCAACAATTTCACTATAAAAACCATAACAAAAGTTCCATTTGAAAACACTCATAAATTTCAATATAAAGACCATTATAAAAGTTCAAAGTTAAAAAACTCACTAATTTCAATATAATGACCATAAGAAAAGTTCCATGTGAAAAGATCACGAATTTCCCCATAAAAACAATTACTAAAGTTCAAAGTTAAAAAAGTAACCAATTTCACTATAAAAACCATAACAAAAATTACAATTAAAAAAATTTGGGAATTTCACTATAAAGACCATAACAAAAGTTCAAAGTTAAAAAATTTCTCAATATCACTATATAAACCATTACCAAAGTTCCAAGTCAAAAAACTCATAAATTTCACCATAAAAACAAATATAAAAGTTCAAAGTTAAAAAATTCAACAATTTCACTATAAAGACCATAAAAAAGTTCAAATTTAAAAAACTACCCAATTTCACTTTAAAAAACCATTACAAGAGTTCCTAGTAAAAAATTCAACAACTTCACTATAAAAAGCATAACAAAAGTTCCATTTGAAAAAACTCACCAATTTCACTATAAAGACCATTACAATAGTTCAAAGATTAAAAAACTCACCAATTTCAATAAATAGGCCATAAGAAAAGTTCAAGTGAAACAAAATCACCAATTTCACCATAAAAACCATTACAAAAGTAGAAAGTTAAGAAACTCACCAATTTCACTATAAAAACCATAAATATAAAATTCCAATTAAAAAAATTCAAGAGTTTCACTATAAAGACCATAACAAAAGTTCGAAGTTGAAAAATTCCCAAATATCACCATATAAAACATTACAAAAGTTCCAAGTCGAAAAACTCATCAATTTCTGCCTAAAAACCAGTACAAAAGTTAAAAGTGAAAAAAGTCACCAATGTCACTATAAAGACCATAAATAAAAGTTCAAAGTTAAAAAAATTCCCCAATTTCACTATAAAAACCATTACAAAATTTCCTCGTCAAAAGTTCAACAATTTCACTATAAAAGCCATAACAAAAGTTCCATTTGAGAAAACTCACCCATTTCAGTATAAAGACCATTACAAAAGTTAAAAGTTAAAAAGCGCATAAATTTCAATATAAAGGTCATAATAAAAGTTCCAACTGAAAAAAAAAATCATCAATTTCACCACAAAAACAATTACAAAAGTACAAAGTTTAAAAAACTCTCCAACTTCACTATAAAAACCATTACAAAAGTTCCTAGTAAAAAATTCAACAATTTCACTATAAAAACCATAACAAAAGTTCCACTTGAAAAAACTCACCAATTCCATATTGATGACCATTACAAAAGTTCAAAGATAAAAACTCACAAGTTTCAATATAAAGAGCATAAGAAAAGTTCCAAGTGAAAAAAATCACCAATTTCACCACAAAAACCATTACAAATGTTCAAAGTTAAAAAAACTCCGCAATTTCACTATAAAACCATTACAATAGTTCCTAGTAAAAAAATTCAACAATTTCACTATAAAAACCATAACAAAAGTTCCATTTGAAAAAACAATTTAAATATAAAGACCATTATAAAAGTTCAAAGTTAAAAAACTCACTAATTTCAATATAATGACCATAAGAAAAGTTCCATGTGAAAAAATCACCAATTTCCCCATAAAAACAATTACTAAAGTTCAAAGTTAAAAAAGTAACCAATTTCAATGTAAAAACCATAACAAAAACTCCACTTGAAAAAACTCACCAATTCCAGATTGATGACCATTACAAAAGTTCAAAGTTAAAAAACTCACAAATTTCAATATAAAGACCATAAGAAAAGTTCCATGTGAAAAAAATCACCAATTTCACCACAAAAACCATTACAAACTTCAAAGTTAAAAAAACTCCGCAATTTCACTATAAAACCATTACAATAGTTCCTAGTAAAAAAATTCAACAATTTCACTATAAAAACCATAACAAAAGTTCCATTTGAAAAAACTCACAAATTTCAATATAAAGACCATTATAAAAGTTCAAAGTTAAAAAACTCACTAATTTCAAGATAATGACCATAAGAAAAGTTCCATGTGAAAAGATCACGAATTTCCCCATAAAAACAATTACTAAAGTTCAAAGTTAAAAAAGTAACCAATTTCACTATAAAAACCATAACAAAAATTACAATTAAAAAAATTTGGGAATTTCACTATAAAGACCATAACAAAAGTTCAAAGTTAAAAAATTTCTCAATATCACTATATAAACCATTACCAAAGTTCCAAGTCAAAAAACTCATAAATTTCACCTTAAAAACAAATATAAAAGTTCAAAGTTAAAAAATTCAACAATTTCACTATAAAGACCATAAAAAAGTTCAAATTTAAAAAACTACCCAATTTCACTTTAAAAAACCATTACAAGAGTTCCTAGTAAAAAATTCAACAACTTCACTATAAAAAGCATAACAAAAGTTCCATTTGAAAAAACTCACCAATTTCACTATAAAGACCATTACAATAGTTCAAAGATTAAAAAACTCACCAATTTCAATAAATAGGCCATAAGAAAAGTTCAAGTGAAACAAAATCACCAATTTCACCATAAAAACCATTACAAAAGTAGAAAGTTAAGAAACTCACCAATTTCACTATAAAAACCATAAACAAAAAATTACAATTAAAAAAATTCAAGAGTTTCACTATAAAGACCATAACAAAAGTTCGAAGTTGAAAAATTCCCAAATATCACCATATAAAACATTACAAAAGTTCCAAGTCGAAAAACTCATCAATTTCTCCCTAAAAACCAGTACAAAAGTTAAAAGTGTAAAAAGTCACCAATGTCACTATAAAGAGCATAAATAAAACTTCAAAGTTAAAAAAACTCCCCAATTTCACTATAAAAACCTTTACAAAATTTCCTCGTCAAAAGTTCAACAATTTCACTATAAAAGCCATAACAAAAGTTCCATTTGAGAAAACTCACCAATTTCAGTATAAAGACCATTACAAAAGTTAAAAGTTAAAAAACGCACCAATTTCAATATAAAGGCCATAAGAAAAGTTCCAACTGAAAAAAATCATCAATTTCACCACAAAAAACATTACAAAAGTACAAAGTTTAAAAAACTCTCCAACTTCACTATAAAAACCATTACAAAAGTTCCTAGTAAAAAATTCAACAATTTCACTATAAAAACCATAACAAAAGTTCCACTTGAAAAAACTCACCAATTCCAGATTGATGACCATTACAAAAGTTCAAAGATAAAAACTCACAAGTTTCAATATAAAGACCATAAGAAAAGTTCCAAGTCAAAAAAAATCACCAATTTCACCACAAATACCATTACAAATGTTCAAAGTTAAAAAAACTCCGCAATTTCACTATAAAACCATTACAATAGTTCCTAGTAAAAAAATTCAACAATTTCACTATAAAAACCATAACAAAAGTTCCATTTGAAAAAACAATTTAAATATAAAGACCATTATAAAAGTTCAAAGTTAAAAAACTCACTAATTTCAATATAATGACCATAAGAAAAGTTCCATGTGAAAAAATCACCAATTTCCCCATAAAAACAATTACTAAAGTTCAAAGTTAAAAAAGTAACCAATTTCACTATAAAAACCATAACAAAAACTCCACTTGAAAAAACTCACCAATTCCAGATTGATGACCATTACAAAAGTTCAAAGTTAAAAAACTCACAAATTTCAATATAAAGACCATAAGAAAAGTTCCAAGTGAAAAAAATCACCAATTTCACCACAAAAACCATTACAAACTTCAAAGTTAAAAAAACTCCGCAATTTCACTATAAAACCATTACAATAGTTCCTAGTAAAAAAATTCAACAATTTCACTATAAAAACCATAACAAAAGTTCCATTTGAAAACACTCATAAATTTCAATATAAAGACCATTATAAAAGTTCAAAGTTAAAAAACTCACTAATTTCAATATAATGACCATAAGAAAAGTTCCATGTGAAAAGATCACGAATTTCCCCATAAAAACAATTACTAAAGTTCAAAGTTAAAAAAGTAACCAATTTCACTTTAAAAACCATAACAAAAATTACAATTAAAAAAATTTGGGAATTTCACTATAAAGACCATAACAAAAGTTCAAAGTTAAAAAATTTCTCAATATCACTATATAAACCATTACCAAAGTTCCAAGTCAAAAAAACTCATAAATTTCACCATAAAAACAAATATAAAAGTTCAAAGTTAAAAAATTCAACAATTTCACTATAAAGACCATAAAAAGTTCAAATTTAAAAAACTAGCCAATTTCACTTTAAAAAACCATTACAAGAGTTCCTAGTAAAAAATTCAACAACTTCACTATAAAAAGCATAACAAAAGTTCCATTTGAAAAAACTCACCAATTTCACTATAAAGACCATTACAATAGTTCAAAGATTAAAAAACTCACCAATTTCAATAAATAGGCCATAAGAAAAGTTCAAGTGAAACAAAATCACCAATTTCACCATAAAAACCATTACAAAAGTAGAAAGTTAAGAAACTCACCAATTTCACTATAAAAACCATAAATAAAAAATTACAATTAAAAAAATTCAAGAGTTTCACTATAAAGACCATAACAAAAGTTCGAAGTTGAAAAATTCCCAAATATCACCATATAAAACATTACAAAAGTTCCAAGTCGAAAAACTCATCAATTTCTCCCTAAAAACCAGTACAAAAGTTAAAAGTGAAAAAAGTCACCAATGTCACTATAAAGACCATAAATAAAAGTTCAAAGTTAAAAAAACTCCCCAATTTCACTATAAAAACCTTTACAAAATTTCCTCGTCAAAAGTTCAACAATTTCACTATAAAAGCCATAACAAAAGTTCCATTTGAGAAAACTCACCCATTTCAGTATAAAGACCATTACAAAAGTTAAAAGTTAAAAAACGCACCAATTTAAATATAAAGGCCATAAGAAAAGTTCCAACTGAAAAAAATCATCAATTTCACCACAAAAAACATTACAAAAGTACAAAGTTTAAAAAACTCTCCAACTTCACTATAAAAACCATTACAAAAGTTCCTAGTAAAAAATTCAACAATTTCACTATAAAAACCATAACAAAAGTTCCACTTGAAAAAACTCACCAATTCCAGATTGATGACCATTACAAAAGTTCAAAGATAAAAACTCACAAGTTTCAATATAAAGACCATAAGAAAAGTTCCAAGTGAAAAAAATCACCAATTTCACCACAAAAACCATTACAAATGTTCAAAGTTAAAAAAACTCCGCAATTTCACTATAAAACCATTACAATAGTTCCTAGTAAAAAAATTCAACAATTTCACTATAAAAACCATAACAAAAGTTCCATTTGAAAAAACAATTTAAATATAAAGACCATTATAAAAGTTCAAAGTTAAAAAACTCACTAATTTCAATATAATGACCATAAGAAAAGTTCCATGTGAAAAATTCACCAATTTCCCCATAAAAACAATTACTAAAGTTCAAAGTTAAAAAAGTAACCAATTTCACTATAAAAACCATAACAAAAACTCCACTTGAAAAAACCCACCAATTCCAGATTGATGACCATTACAAAAGTTCAAAGTTAAAAAACTCACAAATTTCAATATCAAGACCATAAGAAAAGTTCCAAGTGAAAAAAATCACCCATTTCACCACAAAAACCATTACAAACTTCAAAGTTAAAAAAACTCCGCAATTTCACTATAAAACCATTACAATAGTTCCTAGTAAAAAAATTCAACAATTTCACTATAAAAACCATAACAAAAGTTCCATTTGAAAAAACTCACAAATTTCAATATAAAGACCATTATAAAAGTTCAAAGTTAAAAAACTCACTAATTTCAATATAATGACCATAAGAAAAGTTCCATGTGAAAAGATCACGAATTTCCCCATAAAAACAATTACTAAAGTTCAAAGTTAAAAAAGTAACCAATTTCACTATAAAAACCATAACAAAAATTACAATTAAAAAAATTTGGGAATTTCACTATAAAGACCATAACAAAAGTTCAAAGTTAAAAAATTTCTCAATATCACTATATAAACCATTACCAAAGTTCCAAGTCAAAAAACTCATAAATTTCACCATAAAAAACAATATAAAAGTTCAAAGTTAAAAAATTCAACAATTTCACTATAAAGACCATAAAAAAGTTTAAATTTAAAAAACTACCCAATTTCACTTTAAAAAACCATTACAAGAGTTCCTAGTAAAAAATTCAACAACTTCACTATAAAAAGCATAACAAAAGTTCCATTTGAAAAAACTCACCAATTTCACTATAAAGACCATTACAATAGTTCAAAGATTAAAAAACTCACCAATTTCAATAAATAGGCCATAAGAAAAGTTCAAGTGAAACAAAATCACCAATTTCACCATAAAAACCATTACAAAAGTAGAAAGTTAAGAAACTCACCAATTTCACTATAAAAACCATAAATAAAAAATTCCAATTAAAAAAATTCAAGAGTTTCACTATAAAGACCATAACAAAAGTTCGAAGTTGAAAAATTCCCAAATATCACCATATAAAACATTACAAAAGTTCCAAGTCGAAAAACTCATCAATTTCTCCCTAAAAACCAGTACAAAAGTTAAAAGTGAAAAAAGTCACCAATGTCACTATAAAGACCATAAATAAAAGTTCAAAGTTAAAAAAGCTCCCCAATTTCACTATAAAAACCTTTACAAAATTTCCTCGTCAAAAGTTCAACAATTTCACTATAAAAGCCATAACAAAAGTTCCATTTGAGAAAACTCACCCATTTCAGTATAAAGACCATTACAAAAGTTAAAAGTTAAAAAACGCACCAATTTCAATATAAAGGCCATAAGAAAAGTTCCAACTGAAAAAAATCATCAATTTCACCACAAAAAACATTACAAAAGTACAAAGTTTAAAAAACTCTCCAACTTCACTATAAAAACCATTACAAAAGTTCCTAGTAAAAAATTCAACAATTTCACTATAAAAACCATAACAAAAGTTCCACTTGAAAAAACTCACCAATTCCAGATTGATGACCATTACAAAAGTTCAAAGATAAAAACTCACAAGTTTCAATATAAAGACCATAAGAAAAGTTCCAAGTGAAAAAAATCACCAATTTCACCACAAAAACCATTACAAATGTTCAAAGTTAAAAAAACTCCGCAATTTCACTATAAAACCATTACAATAGTTCCTAGTAAAAAAATTCAACAATTTCACTATAAAAACCATAACAAAAGTTCCATTTGAAAAAACAATTTAAATATAAAGACCATTATAAAAGTTCAAAGTTAAAAAACTCACTAATTTCAATATAATGACCATAAGAAAAGTTCCATGTGAAAAAATCACCAATTTCCCCATAAAAACAATTACTAAAGTTCAAAGTTAAAAAAGTAACCAATTTCACTATAAAAACCATAACAAAAACTCCACTTGAAAAAACTCACCAATTCCAGATTGATGACCATTACAAAAGTTCAAAGTTAAAAAACTCACAAATTTCAATATAAAGACCATAAGAAAAGTTCCAAGTGAAAAAAATCACCCATTTCACCACAAAAACCATTACAAACTTCAAAGTTAAAAAAACTCCGCAATTTCACTATAAAACCATTACAATAGTTCCTAGTAAAAAAATTCAACAATTTCACTATAAAAACCATAACAAAAGTTCCATTTGAAAAAACTCACAAATTTCAATATAAAGACCATTATAAAAGTTCAAAGTTAAAAAACTCACTAATTTCAATATAATGACCATAAGAAAAGTTCCATGTGAAAAGATCACGAATTTCCCCATAAAAACAATTACTAAAGTTCAAAGTTAAAAAAGTAACCAATTTCACTATAAAAACCATAACAAAAATTACAATTAAAAAAATTTGGGAATTTCACTATAAAGACCATAACAAAAGTTCAAAGTTAAAAAATTTCTCAATATCACTATATAAACCATTACCAAAGTTCCAAGTCAAAAAACTCATAAATTTCACCATAAAAACAAATATAAAAGTTCAAAGTTAAAAAATTCAACAATTTCACTATAAAGACCATAAAAAAGTTCAAATTTAAAAAACTACCCAATTTCACTTTAAAAAACCATTACAAGAGTTCCTAGTAAAAAATTCAACAACTTCACTATAAAAAGCATAACAAAAGTTCCATTTGAAAAAACTCACCAATTTCACTATAAAGACCATTACAATAGTTCAAAGATTAAAAAACTCACCAATTTCAATAAATAGGCCATAAGAAAAGTTCAAGTGAAACAAAATCACCAATTTCACCATAAAAACCATTACAAAAGTAGAAAGTTAAGAAACTCACCAATTTCACTATAAAAACCATAAATATAAAATTCCAATTAAAAAAATTCAAGAGTTTCACTATAAAGACCATAACAAAAGTTCGAAGTTGAAAAATTCCCAAATATCACCATATAAAACATTACAAAAGTTCCAAGTCGAAAAACTCATCAATTTCTCCCTAAAAACCAGTACAAAAGTTAAAAGTGAAAAAAGTCACCAATGTCACTATAAAGACCATAAATAAAAGTTCAAAGTTAAAAAAACTCCCCAATTTCACTATAAAAACCTTTACAAAATTTCCTCGTCAAAAGTTCAACAATTTCACTATAAAAGCCATAACAAAAGTTCCATTTGAGAAAACTCACCCATTTCAGTATAAAGACCATTACAAAAGTTAAAAGTTAAAAAACGCACCAATTTCAATATAAAGGCCATAAGAAAAGTTCCAAC
Source organism: Lathyrus sativus (assembly GCA_963859935.3). Classification (NCBI taxonomy): domain Eukaryota; kingdom Viridiplantae; phylum Streptophyta; class Magnoliopsida; order Fabales; family Fabaceae; genus Lathyrus; species Lathyrus sativus. The sequence goes on along the minus strand of CAWUDS030002190.1, from coordinate 65,132 downwards.
TGAAAAAAATCATCAATTTCACCACAAAAAACATTACAAAAGTACAAAGTTTAAAAAACTCTCCAACTTCACTATAAAAACCATTACAAAAGTTCCTAGTAAAAAATTCAACAATTTCACTATAAAAACCATAACAAAAGTTCCACTTGAAAAAACTCACCAATTCCAGATTGATGACCATTACAAAAGTTCAAAGATAAAAACTCACAAGTTTCAATATAAAGACCATAAGAAAAGTTCCAAGTGAAAAAAATCACCAATTTCACCACAAAAACCATTACAAATGTTCAAAGTTAAAAAAACTCCGCAATTTCACTATAAAACCATTACAATAGTTCCTAAAAAAATTCAACAATTTCACTATAAAAACCATAACAAAAGTTCCATTTGAAAAAACAATTTAAATATAAAGACCATTATAAAAGTTCAAAGTTAAAAAACTCACTAATTTCAATATAATGACCATAAGAAAAGTTCCATGTGAAAAAATCACTAATTTCCCCATAAAAACAATTACTAAAGTTCAAAGTTAAAAAAGTAACCAATTTCACTATAAAAACCATAACAAAAACTCCACTTGAAAAAACTCACCAATTCCAGATTGATGACCATTACAAAAGTTCAAAGTTAAAAAACTCACAAATTTCAATATAAAGACCATAAGAAAAGTTCCAAGTGAAAAAAATCACCCATTTCACCACAAAAACCATTACAAACTTCAAAGTTAAAAAAACTCCGCAATTTCACTATAAAACCATTACAATAGTTCCTAGTAAAAAAATTCAACAATTTCACTATAAAAACCATAACAAAAGTTCCATTTGAAAAAACTCACAAATTTCAATATAAAGACCATTATAAAAGTTCAAAGTTTAAAAACTCACTAATTTCAATATAATGAACATAAGAAAAGTTCCATGTGAAAAGATCACAAATTTCCCCATAAAAACAATTACTAAAGTTCAAAGTTAAAAAAGTAACCAATTTCACTATAAAAACCATAACAAAAATTACAATTAAAAAAATTTGGGAATTTCACTATAAAGACCATAACAAAAGTTCAAAGTTAAAAAATTTCTCAATATCACTATATAAACCATTACCAAAGTTCCAAGTCAAAAAACTCATAAATTTCACCATAAAAACAAATATAAAAGTTCAAAGTTAAAAAATTCAACAATTTCACTATAAAGACCATAAAAAAGTTCAAATTTAAAAAACTACCCAATTTCACTTTAAAAAACCATTACAAGAGTTCCTAGTAAAAAATTCAACAACTTCACTATAAAAAGCATAATAAAAGTTCCATTTGAAAAAACTCACCAATTTCACTATAAAGACCATTACAATAGTTCAAAGATTAAAAAACTCACCAATTTCAATAAATAGGCCATAAGAAAAGTTCAAGTGAAACAAAATCACCAATTTCACCATAAAAACCATTACAAAAGTAGAAAGTTAAGAAACTCACCAATTTCACTATAAAAACCATAAATAAAAAATTCCAATTAAAAAAATTCAAGAGTTTCACTATAAAGACCATAACAAAAGTTCGAAGTTGAAAAATTCCCAAATATCACCATATAAAACATTACAAAAGTTCCAAGTCGAAAAACTCATCAATTTCTCCCTAAAAACCAGTACAAAAGTTAAAAGTGAAAAAAGTCACCAATGTCACTATAAAGACCATAAATAAAAGTTCAAAGTTAAAAAAACTCCCCAATTTCACTATAAAAACCTTTACAAAATTTCCTCGTCAAAAGTTCAACAATTTCACTATAAAAGCCATAACAAAAGTTCCATTTGAGAAAACTCACCCATTTCAGTATAAAGACCATTACAAAAGTTAAAAGTTAAAAAACGCACCAATTTCAATATAAAGGCCATAAGAAAAGTTCCAACTGAAAAAAATCATCAATTTCACCACAAAAAACATTACAAAAGTACAAAGTTTAAAAAACTCTCCAACTTCACTATAAAAACCATTACAAAAGTTCCTAGTAAAAAATTCAACAATTTCACTATAAAAACCATAACAAAAGTTCCACTTGAAAAAACTCACCAATTCCAGATTGATGACCATTACAAAAGTTCAAAGATAAAAACTCACAAGTTTCAATATAAAGACCATAAGAAAAGTTCCAAGTGAAAAAAATCACCAATTTCACCATAAAAACCATTACAAATGTTCAAAGTTAAAAAAACTCCGCAATTTCACTATAAAACCATTACAATAGTTCCTAAAAAAATTCAACAATTTCACTATAAAAACCATAACAAAAGTTCCATTTGAAAAAACAATTTAAATATAAAGACCATTATAAAAGTTCAAAGTTAAAAAACTCACTAATTTCAATATAATGACCATAAGAAAAGTTCCATGTGAAAAAATCACCAATTTCCCCATAAAAACAATTACTAAAGTTCAAAGTTAAAAAAGTAACCAATTTCAGTATAAAAACCATAACAAAAACTCCACTTGAAAAAACTCACCAATTCCAGATTAATGACCATTACAAAAGTTCAAAGTTAAAAAACTCACAAATTTCAATATAAAGACCATAAGAAAAGTTCCAAGTGAAAAAAATCACCCATTTCACCACAAAAACCATTACAAACTTCAAAGTTAAAAAAACTCCGCAATTTCACTATAAAACCATTACAATAGTTCCTAGTAAAAAAATTCAACAATTTCACTATAAAAACCATAACAAAAGTTCCATTTGAAAAAACTCACAAATTTCAATATAAAGACCATTATAAAAGTTCAAAGTTTAAAAACTCACTAATTTCAATATAATGAACATAAGAAAAGTTCCATGTGAAAAGATCACAAATTTCCCCATAAAAACAATTACTAAAGTTCAAAGTTAAAAAAGTAACCAATTTCACTATAAAAACCATAACAAAAATTACAATTAAAAAAATTTGGGAATTTCACTATAAAGACCATAACAAAAGTTCAAAGTTAAAAAATTTCTCAATATCACTATATAAACCATTACCAAAGTTCCAAGTCAAAAAACTCATAAATTTCACCATAAAAACAAATATAAAAGTTCAAAGTTAAAAAATTCAACAATTTCACTATAAAGACCATAAAAAAGTTCAAATTTAAAAAACTACCCAATTTCACTTTAAAAAACCATTACAAGAGTTCCTAGTAAAAAATTCAACAACTTCACTATAAAAAGCATAATAAAAGTTCCATTTGAAAAAACTCACCAATTTCACTATAAAGACCATTACAATAGTTCAAAGATTAAAAAACTCACCAATTTCAATAAATAGGCCATAAGAAAAGTTCAAGTGAAACAAAATCACCAATTTCACCATAAAAACCATTACAAAAGTAGAAAGTTAAGAAACTCACCAATTTCACTATAAAAACCATAAATAAAAAATTCCAATTAAAAAAATTCAAGAGTTTCACTATAAAGACCATAACAAAAGTTCGAAGTTGAAAAATTCCCAAATATCACCATATAAAACATTACAAAAGTTCCAAGTCGAAAAACTCATCAATTTCTGCCTAAAAACAAGTACAAAAGTTAAAAGTGAAAAAAGTCACTAATGTCACTATAAAGACCATAAATAAAAGTTCAAAGTTAAAAAAACTCCCCAATTTCACTATAAAAACCATTACAAAATTTCCTCATCAAAAGTTCAACAATTTCACTATAAAAGCCATAACAAAAGTTCCATTTGAGAAAACTCACCAATTTCAGTATAAAGACCATTACAAAAGTTAAAAGTTAAAAAACGCACCAATTTCAATATAAAGGCCATAAGAAAAGTTCCAACTGAAAAAAATCATCAATTTCACCACAAAAAACATTACAAAAGTACAAAGTTTAAAAAACTCTCCAACTTCACTATAAAAACCATTACAAAAGTTCCTAGTAAGAAATTCAACAATTTCACTATAAAAACCATAACAAAAGTTCCACTTGAAAAAACTCACCAATTCCAGATTGATGACCATTACAAAAGTTCAAAGATAAAAACTCACAAGTTTCAATATAAAGACCATAAGAAAAGTTCCAAGTGAAAAAAATCACCAATTTCACCACAAAAACCATTACAAATGTTCAAAGTTAAAAAAACTCCGCAATTTCACTATAAAACCATTACAATAGTTCCTAGTAAAAAAATTCAACAATTTCACTATAAAAACCATAACAAAAGTTCCATTTGAAAAAACAATTTAAATATAAAGACCATTATAAAAGGTCAAAGTTAAAAAACTCACTAATTTCAATATAATGACCATAAGAAAAGCTCCATGTGAAAAAATCACCAATTTCCCCATAAAAACAATTACTAAAGTTCAAAGTTAAAAAAGTAACCAATTTCACTATAAAAACCATAACAAAAACTCCACTTGAAAAAACTCACCAATTCCAGATTGATGACCATTACAAAAGTTCAAAGTTAAAAAACTCACAAATTTCAATATAAAGACCATAAGAAAAGTTCCAAGTGAAAAAAATCACCAATTTCACCACAAAAACCATTACAAACTTCAAAGTTAAAAAAACTCCGCAATTTCACTATAAAACCATTACAATAGTTCCTAGTAAAAAAATTCAACAATTTCACTATAAAAACCATAACAAAAGTTCCATTTAAAAAAACTCACAAATTTCAATATAAAGACCATTATAAAAGTTCAAAGTTAAAAAACTCACTAATTTCAATATAATGACCATAAGAAAAGTTCCATGTGAAAAGATCACGAATTTCCCCATAAAAACAATTACTAAAGTTCAAAGTTAAAAAAGTAACCAATTTCACTATAAAAACCATAACAAAAATTACAATTAAAAAAATTTGGGAATTTCACTATAAAGACCATAACAAAAGTTCAAAGTTAAAAAATTTCTCAATATCACTATATAAACCATTACCAAAGTTCCAAGTCAAAAAACTCATAAATTTCACCATAAAAACAAATATAAAAGTTCAAAGTTAAAAAATTCAACAATTTCACTATAAAGACCATAAAAAAGTTCAAATTTAAAAAACTACCCAATTTCACTTTAAAAAACCCTTACAAGAGTTCCTAGTAAAAAATTTAACAACTTCACTATAAAAAGCATAACAAAAGTTCCATTTGAAAAAACTCACCAATTTCACTATAAAGACCATTACAATAGTTCAAAGATTAAAAAACTCACCAATTTCAATAAATAGGCCATAAGAAAAGTTCAAGTGAAACAAAATCACCAATTTCACCATAAAAACCATTACAAAAGTAGAAAGTTAAGAAACTCACCAATTTCACTATAAAAACCATAAATAAAAAATTCCAATTAAAAAAATTCAAGAGTTTCACTATAAAGACCATAACAAAAGTTCGAAGTTGAAAAATTCCCAAATATCACCATATAAAACATTACAAAAGTTCCAAGTCGAAAAACTCATCAATTTCTGCCTAAAAACCAGTACAAAAGTTAAAAGTGAAAAAAGTCACCAATGTCACTATAAAGACCATAAATAAAAGTTCAAAGTTAAAAAAACTCCCCAATTTCACTATAAAAACCTTTACAAAATTTCCTCATCAAAAGTTCAACAATTTCACTATAAAAGCCATAACAAAAGTTCCATTTCAGAAAACTCACCAATTTAAATATAAAGACCATTACAAAAGTTAAAAGTTAAAAAACGCACCAATTTCAATATAAAGGCCATAAGAAAAGTTCCAACTGAAAAAATCATCAATTTCACCACAAAAAACATTACAAAAGTACAAAGTTTAAAAAACTCTCCAACTTCACTATAAAAACCATTACAAAAGTTCCTAGTAAAAAATTCAACAATTTCACTATAAAAACCATAACAAAAGTTCCACTTGAAAAAACTCACCAATTCCAGATTGATGACCATTACAAAAGTTCAAAGATAAAAAACTCACAAGTTTCAATATAAAGACCATAAGAAAAGTTCCAAGTGAAAAAAATCACCAATTTCACCACAAAAACCATTACAAATGTTCAAAGTTAAAAAAACTCCGCAATTTCACTATAAAACCATTACAATAGTTCCTAGTAAAAAAATTCAACAATTTCACTATAAAAACCATAACAAAAGTTCCATTTGAAAAAACAATTTAAATATAAAGACCATTATAAAAGTTCAAAGTTAAAAAACTCACTAATTTCAATATAATGACCATAAGAAAAGTTCCATGTGAAAAAATCACCAATTTCCCCATAAAAACAATTACTAAAGTTCAAAGTTAAAAAAGTAACCAATTTCATTATAAAAACCATAACAAAAACTCCACTTGAAAAAACTCACCAATTCCAGATTGATGACCATTACAAAAGTTCAAAGTTAAAAAACTCACAAGTTTCAATATAAAGACCATAAGAAAAGTTCCAAGTGAAAAAAATCACCCATTTCACCACAAAAGCCATTACAAATGTTCAAAGCTAAAAAAACTCCGCAATTTCACTATAAAACCATTCCAATAGTTCCTAGTAAAAAAATTCAACAATTTCACTATAAAAACCATAACAAAAGTTCCATTTGAAAAAACTCACAAATTTCAAGATAAAGACCATTATAAAAGTTCAAAGTTAAAAAACTCACTAATTTCAATATAATACCCATAAGAAAAGTTCCATGTGAAAAGATCACGAATTTCCCCATAAAAACAATTACTAAAGTTCAAAGTTAAAAAAGTAACCAATTTCACTATAAAAACCATAACAAAAATTACAATTAAAAAAATTTGGGAATTTCACTATAAAGACCATAAGAAAAGTTCAAAGTTAAAAAATTTCTCAATATCACTATATAAACCATTACCAAAGTTCCAAGTCAAAAAACTCATAAATTTCACCATAAAAACAAATATAAAAGTTCAAAGTTAAAAAAATCAACAATTTCACTATAAAGACCATAAAAAAAAATCCAGATAAAAAAACTCAGGAATTTCACTATAAAGACCATAACAAAAGTTCGAAGTTGAAAAACTCCCAAATATCACCATATAAAACATTACAAAAGTTCCAAGTAGAAAAACTCATCAATCTCTCCCTAAAAACCAGTACAAAAGTTAAAAGTGAAAAAAGTCACCAATGTCACTATAAAGAGCATAAATAAAAGTTCAAAGTTAAAAAAACTCCCCAATTTCACTATAAAAACCTTTACAAAATTTCCTCGTCAAAAGTTCAACAATTTCACTATAAAAGCCATAACAAAAGTTCCATTTGAGAAAACTCACCAACTTCAGTATAAAGACATTTACAAAAGTTAAAAGTTAAAAAACGCATAAATTTCAATATAAAGGCCATAATAAAAGTTCCAACTGAAAAAAATCATCAATTTCACCACAAAAACAATTACAAAAGTACAAAGTTTAAAAAACTCTCCAACTTCACTATAAAAACCATTACAAAAGTTCCTAGTAAAAATTTCAACAATTTCACTATAAAAACCATAACAAAAGTTCCACTTGAAAAAACTCACCAATTCCAGATTGATGACCATTACAAAAGTTCAAAGTTAAAAACCTCACAAGTTTCAATATAAAGACCATAAGAAAAGTTCCAAGTGAAAAAAATCACCAATTTCACCACAAAAACCATTACAAATGTTCAAAGTTAAAAAAACTCCGCAATTTCACTATAAAACCATTACAACAGTTCCTAGTAAAAAATCAACAATTGCACTATAAAAACCATAACAAAAGTTCCATTTGAAAAAACAATTTAAATATAAAGACCATTATAAAAGTTCAAAGTTAAAAAACTCACTAATTTCAATATAATGACCATAAGAAAAGTTCCATGTGAAAAAATCACCAATTTCCCCATAAAAACAATTACTAAAGTTCAAAGTTAAAAAAGTAACCAATTTCACTATAAAAACCATAACAAAAACTCCACTTGAAAAAACTCACCAATTCCAGATTGATGACCATTACAAAAGTTCAAAGTTAAAAAACTCACAAGTTTCAATATAAAGACCATAAGAAAAGTTCCAAGTGAAAAAAATCACCCATTTCACCACAAAAACCATTACAAATGTTCAAAGTTAAAAAAACTCCGCAATTTCACTATAAAACCATTACAATAGTTCCTAGTAAAAAAATTCAACAATTTCACTATAAAAACCATAACAAAAGTTCCATTTGAAAAAACTCACAAATTTCAAGATAAAGACCATTATAAAAGTTCAAAGTTAAAAAACTCACTAATTTCAATATAATGCCCATAAGAAAAGTTCCATGTGAAAAGATCACGAATTTCCCCATAAAAACAATTACTAAAGTTCAAAGTTAAAAAAGTAACCAATTTCACTATAAAAACCATAACAAAAATTACAATTAAAAAAATTTGGGAATTTCACTATAAAGACCATAAGAAAAGTTCAAAGTTAAAAAATTTCTCAATATCACTATATAAACCATTACCAAAGTTCCAAGTCAAAAAACTCATAAATTTCACCATAAAAACAAATATAAAAGTTCAAAGTTAAAAAAATTAACAATTTCACTATAAAGACCATAAAAAAGTTCAAAGTTAAAAAACTACCCAATTGCACTATAAAAAACCATTACAAGTGTTCCTAGTAAAAAATTCAACAACTTCACTATAAAAAGCATAACAAAAGTTCCATTTGAAAAAATTCACCAATTTCACTATAAAGACCATTACAATAGTTCAAAGTTAAAATAACTCACCAATTTCAATAAATAGGCCATAAGAAAAGTTCAAGTGAAAAAAAATCACCAATTTCACCATAAAAACTATTACAAAAGTAGAAAGTTAAGAAACTCACCAATTTCACTATAAAAACCATAAAAAAAAAAATCCAGTTAAAAAAACTCAGGAATTTCACTATAAAGACCATAACAAAAGTTCGAAGTTGAAAAACTCCCAAATATCACCATATAAAACATTACAAAAGTTCCAAGTCGAAAAACTCATCAATCTCTCCCTAAAAACCAGTACAAAAGTTAAAAGTGAAAAAATGCACCAATGTCACTATAAAGAGCATAAATAAAAGTTCAAAGTTAAAAAAACTCCCCAATTTCACTATAAAAACCTTTACAAAATTTCCTCGTCAAAAGTTCAACAATTTCACTATAAAAGCCATAACAAAAGTTCCATTTGAGAAAACTCACCAACTTCAGTATAAAGACATTTACAAAAGTTAAAAGTTAAAAAACGCATAAATTTCAATATAAAGGCCATAATAAAAGTTCCAACTGAAAAAAATCATCAATTTCACCACAAAAACAATTACAAAAGTACAAAGTTTAAAAAACTCTCCAACTTCACTATAAAAACCATTACAAAAGTTCCTAGTAAAAAATTCAACAATTTCACTATAAAAACTATAACAAAAGTTCCACTTGAAAAAACTCACCAATTCCAGATTGATGACCATTACAAAAGTTCAAAGTTAAAAACCTCACAAGTTTCAATATAAAGACCATAAGAAAAGTTCCAAGTGAAAAAAATCACCAATTTCACCACAAAAACCATTACAAATGTTCAAAGTTAAAAAAACTCCGCAATTTCACTATAAAACCATTACAACAGTTCCTAGTAAAAAATCAACAATTGCACTATAAAAACCATAACAAAAGTTCCATTTGAAAAAAACTCACAAATTTCAATATAAAGACCATTATAAAAGTTCAAAGTTAAAAAACTCACTAATTTCAATATAATGACCATAAGAAAAGTTCCATGTGAAAAGATCACCAATTTCCACATAAAAACAAGTACTAAAGTTCAAAGTTAAAAAAGTAACCAATTTCACTATAAAAACCATAACAAAAACTCCAATTGAAAAAACTCACCAATTCCAGATTGATGACCATTCCAAAAGTTCAAAGTTAAAAAACTCACAAATTTCAATATAAAGACCATAAGAAAAGTTCCAAGTGAAAAAATCACCAATTTCACCACAAAAACCATTACAAATGTTCAAAGTTAAAAAAAACTCCGCAATTTCACTATAAAACCATTACAATAGTTCCTAGTAAAAAAATTCTACAATTTCACTATAAAAACCATAACAAAAGTTCCATTTGAAAAAACTCACAAATTTCAATATAAAGACCATTATAAAAGTTCAAATTTAACAAACTCACTAATTTCAATATAATGACCCTAAGAAAAGTTCCATGTGAAAAGATCACGGATTTCCCCATAAAAACAATTACTAAAGTTCAAAGTTAAAAAAGTAACCAATTTCACTATAAAAACCATAACAAAAATTACAATTAAAAAAATTTGGGAATTTCACTATAAAGACCATAACAAAAGTTCAAAGTTAAAAAATTTCTCAATATCACTATATCAACCATTACCAAAGTTCCAAGTCAAAAAACTCATAAATTTCACCATAAAAACAAATATAAAAGTTCAAAGTTAAAAAATTCAACAATTTCACTACAAAGACCATAAAAAAGTTCAAAGTTAAAAAACTACCCAATTGCACTATAAAAAACCATTACAAGAGTTCCTAGTAAAAAATTCAACAACTTCACTATAAAAAGCATAACAAAAGTTCCATTTGAAAAAACTCACGAATTTCACTATAAAGACCATTACAATAGTTCAAAGTTAAAAAAACTCACCAATTTCAATAAATTGGCCATTAGAAAAGTTCAAGTGAAAAAAAATCACCAATTTCACCATAAAAACCATTACAAAAGTAGAAAGTTAAGAAACTCACCAATATCACTATAAAAACCATTAAAAAAAGAATTCCAGTTAAAAAAACTCAGGAATTTCACTTTAAAGACCATAACAAAAGTTCAAAGTTGAAAAATTCCCAAATATCACCATATAAAACATTACAAAAGTTCCAAGTCGAAAAACTCATCAATTTGTCCCTAAAAACCAGTACAAAAGTTAAACGTGAAAAAAGTCACCAATGTCACTATAAAGAGCATAAATAAAAGTTCGAAGTTAAAAAAACTACCCAATTTCACTATAAAAACCTTTACAAAATTTCCTCGTCAAAAGTTCAACAATTTCACTATAAAAGCCATAACAAAAGTTCCATTTGAGAAAACTCACCAATTTCAGTATAAAGACCATTATAAAAGTTAAAAGTTAAAAAACGCACAAATTTCAATATAAAGGCCATAAGAAAAGTTCCAACTGAAAAAAATCATCAATTTCACCACAAAAACCATTACAAATGTACAAAGTTTAAAAAACTTTCCAACTTCACTATAAAAACCATTACAAAAGTTCCTAGTAAAAAATTCAACAATTTCACTATAAAAACCATAACAAAAGTTCCACTTGAAAAAACTCACCAATTCCAGATTGATGACCATTACAAAATTTCAAAGTTAAAAAACTCACAAATTTCAATATAAAGACCATAAGAAAAGTTCCAAGTGAAAAAAATCACCAATTTCACCACAAAAACCATTACAAATGTTCAAAGTTAAAAAAATCCGCAATTTCACTATAAAACCATTACAATAATTCCTAGTAAAAAAATTCAACAATTTCACTATAAAAACCAAAACAAAAGTTCCATTTGAAAAAACTCACAAATTTCAATATAAAGACCATTATAAAAGTTCAAAGTTAAAAAACTCAGTAATTTCAATATAATGACCATAAGAAAATTTCCATGTGAAAAGATCACGAATTTCCCCATAAGAACAATCACTAAAGTTCAAAGTTAAAAAAGTAACCAATTTCACTATAAAAACCATAACAAAAATTACAATTAAAAAAAGTTGGGAATTTCACTATAAAGACCATAACAAAAGTTCAAAGTTAAAAAATTTCTCAATATCACTATATAAACCATTACCAAAGTTCCAAGTCAAAAATCTCATAAATTTCACCATAAAAACAAATATAAAAGTTCAAAGTTAAAAAATTCAACAATTTCACTATATAGACCATAAAAAAAGTTCAAAATTAAAAAACTACCCAATTGCACTATAAAAAACCATTACAAGAGTTCCTAGTAAAAAATTCAACAACTTCACTATAAAAAGCATAACAAAAGTTCCATTTGAAAAAACTCATGAATTTCACTATAAAGACCATGACAATAGTTCAAAGTTAAAAAAACTCACCAATTTCAATAAATAGGCCATAAGAAAAGTTCAAGTGAAAAAAAATCACCAATTTCACCATAAAAACTATTACAAAAGTAGAAAGTTAAGAAACTCACCAAATTCACTATAAAAACCATTAAAAAAAATCCAGTAAAAAAAACTCAGGAATTTCACTATAAAGACCATAACAAAAGTTCGAAGTTGAAAAATTCCCAAATATCACCATATAAAACATTACAAAAGTTCCAAGTCGAAAAACTCATCAATTTATCCCTAAAAACCAGTACGAAAGTTAAAAGTGAAAAAAGTCACCAATGTCTCTATAAAGAGCATAAATAAAACTTCAAAGTTAAAAAAACTCCCCAATTTCACTATAAAAACCTTTACAAAATTTCCTCGTCAAAAGTTCAACAATTTCACTATAAAAGCCATAACAAAAGTTCCATTTGAGAAAACTCACCAACTTCAGTATAAAGACATTTACAAAAGTTAAAAGTTAAAAAACGCATTAATTTCAATATAAAGGCCATAATAAAAGTTCCAACTGAAAAAAATCATCAATTTCACCACAAAAACAATTACAAAAGTACAAAGTTTAAAAAACTCTCCAACTTCACTATAAAAACCATTACAAAAGTTCCTAGTAAAAAATTCAACAATTTAACTTTAAAAACCATAACAAAAGTTCCAGTTGAAAAAACTCACCGATTCCAGATTGATGACCATTACAAAAGTTCAAAGTTAAAAACCTCACAAGTTTCAATATAAAGACCATAAGAAAAGTTCCAAGTCAAAAAAATCACCAATTTCACCACAAAAACCATTACAAATGCTCAAAGTTAAAAAAAACTCCGCAATTTCACTATAAAACCATTACAACAGTTCCTAGTAAAAAAGTCAACAATTTCACTATAAAAACCATAACAAAAGTTCCATTTGAAAAAAACTCACAAATTTCAATATAAAGACCATTATAAAAGTTCAAAGTTAAAAAACTCATTAATTTCAATATAATGACCATAAGAAAAGTTCCATGTGAAAAAATCACCAATTTCCACATAAAAACAAGTACTAAAGTTCAAAGTTAAAAAAGTATCCAATTTCACTATAAAAACCATAACAAAAGTTCCACTTGAAAAAACTCACCAATTCCAGATTGATGACCATTACAAAAGTTCAAAGTTAAAAAACTCACAAATTTCAATATAAAGACCATAAGAAAAGTTCCAAGTGAAAAAAATCACCAATTTCACCACAAAAACCATTACAAATGTTCAAAGTTAAAAAAACTCCGCAATTTCACTATAAAACCATTACAATAGTTCCTACTAAAAAAATTCAACAATTTCACTATAAAAACCATAACAAAAGTTCCATTTGAAAAAACTCACAAATTTCAATATAAAGACCATTATAAAAGTTCAAAGTTAAAAAACTCACTAATTTCAATATAATGACCATAAGAAAATTTCCATGTGAAAAGATCACGAATTTCCCCATAAGAACAATTACTAAAGTTCAAAGTTAAAAAAGTAACCAATTTCACTATAAAAACCATAACAAAAATTACAATTAAAAAAAGTTGGGAATTTCACTATAAAGACCATAACAAAAGTTCAAAGTTAAAAAATTTCTCAATATCACTATATAAACCATTACCAAAGTTCCAAGTCAAAAAACTCATAAATTTCACCATAAAAACAAATATAAAAGTTCAAAGTTAAAAAATTCAACAATTTCACTATATAGACCATAAAAAAAGTTCAAAGTTAAAAAACTACCCAATTGCACTATAAAAAACCATTACAAGAGTTCCTAGTAAAAAATTCAACAACTTCACTATAAAAAGCATAACAAAAGTTCCATTTGAAAAAACTCACGAATTTCACTATAAAGACCATGACAATAGTTCAAAGTTAAAAAAACTCACCAATTTCAATAAATAGGCCATAAGAAAAGTTCAAGTGAAAAAAAATCACCAATTTCACCATAAAAACTATTACAAAAGTAGAAAGTTAAGAAACTCACCAAATTCACTATAAAAACCATTAAAAAAAATCCAGTAAAAAAAACTCAGGAATTTCACTATAAAGACCATAACAAAAGTTCGAAGTTGAAAAATTCCCAAATGTCACCATATAAAACATTACAAAAGTTCCAAGTCGAAAAACTCACCAATTTCTCCCTAAAAACCAGTACGAAAGTTAAAAGTGAAAAAAGTCACCAATGTCACTATAAAGAGCATAAATAAAACTTCAAAGTTAAAAAAACTCCCCAATTTCACTATAAAAACCTTTACAAAATTTCCTCGTCAAAAGTTCAACAATTTCACTATAAAAGCCATAACAAAAGTTCCATTTGAGAAAACTCACCAACTTCAGTATAAAGACATTTACAAAAGTTAAAAGTTAAAAAACGCATAAATTTCAATATAAAGGCCATAATAAAAGTTCCAACTGAAAAAAAATCAACAATTTCACCACAAAAACAATTACAAAAGTACAAAGTTTAAAAAACTCTCCAACTTCACTATAAAAACCATTACAAAAGTTCCTAATAAAAAATTCAACAATTTCACTATAAAAACCATAACAAAAGTTCCACTTGAAAAAACTCACCGATTCCAGATTGATGATCATTACAAAAGTTCAAAGTTAAAAACCTCACAAGTTTCAATATAAAGACCATAAGAAAAGTTCCACGTGAAAAAAATCACCAATTTCACCACAAAAACCATTACAAATGCTCAAAGTTAAAAAAACTCCGCAATTTCACTATAAAACCATTACAACAGTTCCTAGTAAAAAAAATCAACAATTTCACTATAAAAACCATAACAAAAGTTCCATTTGAAAAAAACACACAAATTTCAATATAAAGACCATTATAAAAGTTCAAAGTTTAAAAACTCACTAATTTCAATATAATGACCATAAGAAAAGTTCCATGTGAAAAAATCACCAATTTCCACATAAAAACAAGTACTAAAGTTCAAAGTTAAAAAAGTAACCAATTTCACTATAAAAACCATAACAAAAACTCCACTTGAAAAAACTCACCAATTCCAGATTGATGACCATTACAAAAGTTCAAAGTTAAAAAACTCACAAATTTCAATATAAAGACCATAAGAAAAGTTCCAAGTGAAAAAAATCACCAATTTCACCACAAAAACCATTACAAATGTTCAAAGTTAAAAAAACTCCGCAATTTCACTATAAAACCATTACAATAGTTCCTAGTAAAAAAATTAACAATTTCACTATAAAAACCATAACAAAAGTTCCATTTGAAAAACCTCACAAATTTCAATATAAAGACCATTATAAAAGTTCAAAGTTAAAAAACTCACTAATTTCAATATAATGACTATAAGAAAAGTTCCATGTGAAAAGATCACCAATTTCCCCATAAAAACAATTACTAAAGTTCAAAGTTAAAAAAGTAACCAATTTCACTATAAAAACCATAACAAAAATTACAATTAAAAAAAGTTGGGAATTTCACTATAAAGACCATAATAAAAGTTCAAAGTTAAAAAATTTCTCAATATCACTATATAAACCATTACCAAAGTTCCAAGTCAAAAAACTGATAAATTTCACCATAAAAACAAATATAAAAGTTCAAAGTTAAAAAATTCAACAATTTCACTATAAAGACCATAAAAAAAGTTCAAAGTTAAAAAACTACCCAATTTCACTATAAAAAACCATTACAAGAGTTCCTAGTAAAAAATTCAACAACTTCACTATAAAAAGCATAACAAAAGTTCCATTTGAAAAAACTCACTAATTTCACTATAAAGACCATTACAATAGTACAAAGTTAAAAAAACTCCCCAATTTCTATAAATAGGCCATAAGAAAAGTTCAAGTGAAAAAAAATCACCAATTTCAGCATAAAAACTATTACAAAAGTAGAAAGTTAAGAAACTCACCAATTTCACTATAAAAACCATAAAAAAAATCCAGTTAAAAAAACTCAGGAATTTCACTGAAAAGACCATAACAAAAGTTCGAAGTTGAAAAATTCCCAAATGTCACCATATAAAACATTACAAAAGTTCCAAGTCGAAAAACTCACCAATTTCTCCCTAAAAACCAGTACGAAAGTTAAAAGTGAAAAAAGTCACCAATGTCACTATAAAGAGCATAAATAAAACTTCAAAGTTAAAAAAACTCCCCAATTTCACTATAAAAACCTTTACAAAATTTCCTCGTCAAAAGTTCAACAATTTCACTATAAAAGCCATAACAAAAGTTCCATTTGAGAAAACTCACCAACTTCAGTATAAAGACATTTACAAAAGTTAAAAGTTAAAAAACGCATAAATTTCAATATAAAGGCCATAATAAAAGTTCCAACTGAAAAAAATCAACAATTTCACCACAAAAACAATTACAAAAGTACAAAGTTTAAAAAACTCTCCAACTTCACTATAAAAACCATTACAAAAGTTCCAAGTAAAAAATTCAACAATTTCACTATAAAAACCATAACAAAAGTTCCACTTGAAAAAACTCACCGATTCCAGATTGATGACCATTACAAAAGTTCAAAGTTAAAAACCTCACAAGTTTCAATATAAAGACCATAAGAAAAGTTCCACGTGAAAAAAATCACCAATTTCACCACAAAAACCATTACAAATGCTCAAAGTTAAAAAAACTCCGCAATTTCACTATAAAACCATTACAACAGTTCCTAGTAAAAAAAATCAACAATTTCACTATAAAAACCATAACAAAAGTTCCATTTGAAAAAAACACACAAATTTCAATATAAAGACCATTATAAAAGTTCAAAGTTAAAAAACTCACTAATTTCAATATAATGACCATAAGAAAAGTTCCATGTGAAAAAATCACCAATTTCCACATAAAAACAAGTACTAAAGTTCAAAGTTAAAAAAGTAACCAATTTCACTATAAAAACCATAACAAAAACTCCACTTGAAAAAACTCACCAATTCCAGATTGATGACCATTACAAAAGTTCAAAGTTAAAAAACTCACAAATTTCAATATAAAGACCATAAGAAAAGTTCCAAGTGAAAAAAATCACCAATTTCACCACAAAAACCATTACAAATGTTCAAAGTTAAAAAAACTCCGCAATTTCACTATAAAACCATTATACAATAGTTCCTAGTAAAAAAATTCAACAATTTCACTATAAAAACCATAACAAAAGTTGCATTTGAAAAAACTCACAAATTTCAATATAAAGACCATTATAAAAGTTCAAAGTTAAAAAACTCACTAATTTCAATATAATGACCATAAGAAAAGTTCCATGTGAAAAGATCACGAATTTCCCCATAAAAACAATTACTAAAGTTCAAAGTTAAAAAAGTAACCAATTTCACTATAAAAACCATAACAAAAATTACAATTAAAAAAATTTGGGAATTTCACTATAAAGACCATAACAAAAGTTCAAAGTTAAAAAATTTCTCAATATCACTATATAAACCATTACCAAAGTTCCAATTCAAAAAACTCATAAATTTCACCATAAAAACAAAATTAAAAGTTCAAAGTTAAAAAATTCAACAATTTCACTATAAAGACCATAAAAAAGTTCAAAGTTAAAAAACTACCCAATTGCACTATAAAAAACCATTACAAGAGTTCCTAGTAAATAATTCAACAACTTCACTATAAAAAGCATAACAAAAGTTCCATTTGAAAAAACTCACGAATTTCACTATAAAGACCATTACAATAGTTCAAAGTTACAAAAAACTCACCAATTTCAATAAATAGGCCATTAGAAAAGTTCAAGTGAAAAAAATCACCAATTTCACCATAAAAACCATTACAAAAGTAGAAAGTTAAGAAACTCACCAATATCACTATAAAAACCATTAAAAAAAGAATTCCAGTTAAAAAAACTCAGGAATTTCACTTTAAAGACCATAACAAAAGTTCAAAGTTGAAAAATTCCGAAATATCACCATATAAAACATTACAAAAGTTCCAAGTCGAAAAACTCATCAATTTCTCCCTAAAAACCAGTACAAAAGTTAAACGTGAAAAAAGTCACCAATGTCACTATAAAGAGCATAAATAAAAGTTCGAAGTTAAAAAAACTCCCCAATTTCACTATAAAAACATTTACAAAATTTCCTCGTCAAAAGTTCAACAATTTCACTATAAAAGCCATAACAAAAGTTCCATTTGAGAAAACTCACCAACTTCAGTATAAAGACATTTACAAAAGTTAAAAGTTTAAAAACGCATAAATTTCAATATAAAGGCCATAATAAAAGTTCCAACTGAAAAAAATCAACAATTTCACCACAAAAACAATTACAAAAGTACAAAGTTTAAAAAACTCTCCAACTTCACTATAAAAACCATTACAAAAGTTCCTAGTAAAAAATTCAACAATTTCACTATAAAAACCATAACAAAAGTTCCACTTGAAAAAACTCACCGATTCCAGATTGATGACCATTACAAAAGTTCAAAGTTAAAAACCTCACAAGTTTCAATATAAAGACCTTAAGAAAAGTTCCAAGTGAAAAAAATCACCAATTTCACCACAAAAACCATTACAAATGCTCAAAGTTAAAAAAAACTCCGCAATTTCACTATAAAACCATTACAACAGTTCCTAGTAAAAAAATCAACAATTTCACTATAAAAACCATAACAAAAGTTCCATTTGAAAAAAACTCACAAATTTCAATATAAAGACCATTATAAAAGTTCAAAGTTAAAAAACTCACTAATTTCAATATAATGACCATAAGAAAAGTTCCATGTGAAAAAATCACCAATTTCCACATAAAAACAAGTACTAAAGTTCAAAGTTAAAAAAGTAACCAATTTCACTATAAAAACCATAACAAAAACTCCACTTGAAAAAACTCACCAATTCCAGATTGATGACCATTACAAAAGTTCAAAGTTAAAAAACTCACAAATTTCAATATAAAGATCATAAGAAAAGTTCCAAGTGAAAAAAATCACCAATTTCACCACAAAAACCATTACAAATGTTCAAAGTTAAAAAAACTCCGCAATTTCACTATAAAACCATTACAATAGTTCCTAGTAAAAAAATTCAACAATTTCACTATAAAAACCATAACAAAAGTTGCATTTGAAAAAACTCACAAATTTCAATATAAAGACCATTATAAAAGTTCAAAGTTAAAAAACTCACTAATTTCAATATAATGACCATAAGAAAAGTTCCATGTGAAAAGATCACGAATTTCCCCATAAAAACAATTACTAAAGTTCAAAGTTAAAAAAGTAACCAATTTCACTATAAAAACCATAACAAAAATTACAATTAAAAAAATTTGGGAATTTCACTATAAAGACCATAACAAAAGTTCAAAGTTAAAAAATTTCTCAATATCACTATATAAACCATTACCAAAGTTCCAATTCAAAAAACTCATAAATTTCACCATAAAAACAAAATTAAAAGTTCAAAGTTAAAAAATTCAACAATTTCACTATAAAGACCATAAAAAAGTTCAAAGTTAAAAAACTACCCAATTGCACTATAAAAAACCATTACAAGAGTTCCTAGTAAATAATTCAACAACTTCACTATAAAAAGCATAACAAAAGTTCCATTTGAAAAAACTCACGAATTTCACTATAAAGACCATTACAATAGTTCAAAGTTAAAAAAACTCACCAATTTCAATAAATAGGCCATTAGAAAAGTTCAAGTGAAAAAAAATCACCAATTTCACCATAAAAACCATTACAAAAGTAGAAAGTTAAGAAACTCACCAATATCACTATAAAAACCATTAAAAAAAGAATTCCAGTTAAAAAAACTCAGGAATTTCACTTTAAAGACCATAACAAAAGTTCAAAGTTGAAAATTTCCGAAATATCACCATATAAAACATTACAAAAGTTCCAAGTCGAAAAACTCATCAATTTCTCCCTAAAAACCAGTACAAAAGTTAAACGTGAAAAAAGTCACCAATGTCACTATAAAGAGCATAAATAAAAGTTCGAAGTTAAAAAAACTCCCCAATTTCACTATAAAAACATTTACAAAATTTCCTCGTCAAAAGTTCAACAATTTCACTATAAAAGCCATAACAAAAGTTCCATTTGAGAAAACTCACCAACTTCAGTATAAAGACATTTACAAAAGTTAAAAGTTAAAAAACGCATAAATTTCAATTTAAAGGCCATAATAAAAGTTCCAACTGAAAAAAATCAACAATTTCACCACAAAAACAATTACAAAAGTACAAAGTTTAAAAAACTCTCCAACTTCACTATAAAAACCATTACAAAAGTTCCTAGTAAAAAATTCAACAATTTCACTATAAAAACCATAACAAAAGTTCCACTTGAAAAAACTCACCGATTCCAGATTGATGACCATTACAAAAGTTCAAAGTTAAAAACCTCACAAGTTTCAATATAAAGACCTTAAGAAAAGTTCCAAGTGAAAAAAATCACCAATTTCACCACAAAAACCATTACAAATGCTCAAAGTTTAAAAAAACTCCGCAATTTCACTATAAAACCATTACAACAGTTCCTAGTAAAAAAATCAACAATTTCACTATAAAAACCATAACAAAAGTTCCATTTGAAAAAAACTCACAAATTTCAATATTAAGACCATTATAAAAGTTCAAAGTTAAAAAACTCACTAATTTCAATATAATGACCATAAGAAAAGTTCCATGTGAAAAAATCACCAATTTCCACATAAAAACAAGTACTAAAGTTCAAAGTTAAAAAAGTAACCAATTTCACTATAAAAACCATAACAAAAACTCCACTTGAAAAAACTCACCAATTCCAGATTGATGACCATTACAAAAGTTCAAAGTTAAAAAACTCACAAATTTCAATATAAAGACCATAAGAAAAGTTCCAAGTGAAAAAAATCACCAATTTCACCACAAAAACCATTACAAATGTTCAAAGTTAAAAAAACTCCGCAATTTCACTATAAAACCATTACAATAGTTCCTAGTAAAAAAATTCAACAATTTCACTATAAAAACCATAACAAAAGTTCCATTTGAAAAAACTCACAAATTTCAATATAAAGACCATTATAAAAGTTCAAAGTTAAAAAACTCACTAATTTCAATATAATGACCATAAGAAAAGTTCCATGTGAAAAGATCACGAATTTCCCCATAAAAACAATTACTAAAGTTCAAAGTTAAAAAAGTAACCAATTTCACTATAAAAACCATAACAAAAATTACAATTAAAAAAATTTGGGAATTTCACTATAAAGACCATAACAAAAGTTCAAAGTTAAAAAATTTCTCAATATCACTATATAAACCATTACCAAAGTTCCAATTCAAAAAACTCATAAATTTCACCATAAAAACAAAATTAAAAGTTCAAAGTTAAAAAATTCAACAATTTCACTATAAAGACCATAAAAAAGTTCAAAGTTAAAAAACTACCCAATTGCACTATAAAAAACCATTACAAGAGTTCCTAGTAAATAATTCAACAACTTCACTATAAAAAGCATAACAAAAGTTCCATTTGAAAAAACTCACGAATTTCACTATAAAGACCATTACAATAGTTCAAAGTTACAAAAAACTCACCAATTTCAATAAATAGGCCATTAGAAAAGTTCAAGTGAAAAAAATCACCAATTTCACCATAAAAACCATTACAAAAGTAGAAAGTTAAGAAACTCACCAATATCACTATAAAAACCATTAAAAAAAGAATTCCAGTTAAAAAAACTCAGGAATTTCACTTTAAAGACCATAACAAAAGTTCAAAGTTGAAAAATTCCGAAATATCACCATATAAAGCATTACAAAAGTTCCAAGTCGAAAAACTCATCAATTTCTCCCTAAAAACCAGTACAAAAGTTAAACGTGAAAAAAGTCACCAATGTCACTATAAAGAGCATAAATAAAAGTTCGAAGTTAAAAAAACTCCCCAATTTCACTATAAAAACATTTACAAAATTTCCTCGTCAAAAGTTCAACAATTTCACTATAAAAGCCATAACAAAAGTTCCATTTGAGAAAACTCACCAACTTCAGTATAAAGACATTTACAAAAGTTAAAAGTTTAAAAATGCATAAATTTCAATATAAAGGCCATAATAAAAGTTCCAACTGAAAAAAATCAACAATTTCACCACAAAAACAATTACAAAAGTACAAAGTTTAAAAAACTCTCCAACTTCACTATAAAAACCATTACAAAAGTTCCTAGTAAAAAATTCAACAATTTCACTATAAAAACCATAACAAAAGTTCCACTTGAAAAAACTCACCGATTCCAGATTGATGACCATTACAAAAGTTCAAAGTTAAAAACCTCACAAGTTTCAATATAAAGACCTTAAGAAAAGTTCCAAGTGAAAAAAATCACCAATTTCACCACAAAAACCATTACAAATGCTCAAAGTTAAAAAAAACTCCGCAATTTCACTATAAAACCATTACAACAGTTCCTAGTAAAAAAATCAACAATTTCACTATAAAAACCATAACAAAAGTTCCATTTGAAAAAAACTCACAAATTTCAATATAAAGACCATTATAAAAGTTCAAAGTTAAAAAACTCACTAATTTCAATATAATGACCATAAGAAAAGTTCCATGTGAAAAAATCACCAATTTCCACATAAAAACAAGTACTAAAGTTCAAAGTTAAAAAAGTAACCAATTTCACTATAAAAACCATAACAAAAACTCCACTTGAAAAAACTCACCAATTCCAGATTGATGACCATTACAAAAGTTCAAAGTTAAAAAACTCACAAATTTCAATATAAAGATCATAAGAAAAGTTCCAAGTGAAAAAAATCACCAATTTCACCACAAAAACCATTACAAATGTTCAAAGTTAAAAAAACTCCGCAATTTCACTATAAAACCATTACAATAGTTCCTAGTAAAAAAATTCAACAATTTCACTATAAAAACCATAACAAAAGTTGCATTTGAAAAAACTCACAAATTTCAATATAAAGACCATTATAAAAGTTCAAAGTTAAAAAACTCACTAATTTCAATATAATGACCATAAGAAAAGTTCCATGTGAAAAGATCACGAATTTCCCCATAAAAACAATTACTAAAGTTCAAAGTTAAAAAAGTAACCAATTTCACTATAAAAACCATAACAAAAATTACAATTAAAAAAATTTGGGAATTTCACTATAAAGACCATAACAAAAGTTCAAAGTTAAAAAATTTCTCAATATCACTATATAAACCATTACCAAAGTTCCAATTCAAAAAACTCATAAATTTCACCATAAAAACAAAATTAAAAGTTCAAAGTTAAAAAATTCAACAATTTCACTATAAAGACCATAAAAAAGTTCAAAGTTAAAAAACTACCCAATTGCACTATAAAAAACCATTACAAGAGTTCCTAGTAAATAATTCAACAACTTCACTATAAAAAGCATAACAAAAGTTCCATTTGAAAAAACTCACGAATTTCACTATAAAGACCATTACAATAGTTCAAAGTTAAAAAAACTCACCAATTTCAATAAATAGGCCATTAGAAAAGTTCAAGTGAAAAAAAATCACCAATTTCACCATAAAAACCATTACAAAAGTAGAAAGTTAAGAAACTCACCAATATCACTATAAAAACCATTAAAAAAAGAATTCCAGTTAAAAAAACTCAGGAATTTCACTTTAAAGACCATAACAAAAGTTCAAAGTTGAAAATTTCCGAAATATCACCATATAAAACATTACAAAAGTTCCAAGTCGAAAAACTCATCAATTTCTCCCTAAAAACCAGTACAAAAGTTAAACGTGAAAAAAGTCACCAATGTCACTATAAAGAGCATAAATAAAAGTTCGAAGTTAAAAAAACTCCCCAATTTCACTATAAAAACATTTACAAAATTTCCTCGTCAAAAGTTCAACAATTTCACTATAAAAGCCATAACAAAAGTTCCATTTGAGAAAACTCACCAACTTCAGTATAAAGACATTTACAAAAGTTAAAAGTTAAAAAACGCATAAATTTCAATTTAAAGGCCATAATAAAAGTTCCAACTGAAAAAAATCAACAATTTCACCACAAAAACAATTACAAAAGTACAAAGTTTAAAAAACTCTCCAACTTCACTATAAAAACCATTACAAAAGTTCCTAGTAAAAAATTCAACAATTTCACTATAAAAACCATAACAAAAGTTCCACTTGAAAAAACTCACCGATTCCAGATTGATGACCATTACAAAAGTTCAAAGTTAAAAACCTCACAAGTTTCAATATAAAGACCTTAAGAAAAGTTCCAAGTGAAAAAAATCACCAATTTCACCACAAAAACCATTACAAATGCTCAAAGTTTAAAAAAACTCCGCAATTTCACTATAAAACCATTACAACAGTTCCTAGTAAAAAAATCAACAATTTCACTATAAAAACCATAACAAAAGTTCCATTTGAAAAAAACTCACAAATTTCAATATAAAGACCATTATAAAAGTTCAAAGTTAAAAAACTCACTAATTTCAATATAATGACCATAAGAAAAGTTCCATGTGAAAAAATCACCAATTTCCACATAAAAACAAGTACTAAAGTTCAAAGTTAAAAAAGTAACCAATTTCACTATAAAAACCATAACAAAAACTCCACTTGAAAAAACTCACCAATTCCAGATTGATGACCATTACAAAAGTTCAAAGTTAAAAAACTCACAAATTTCAATATAAAGACCATAAGAAAAGTTCCAAGTGAAAAAAATCACCAATTTCACCACAAAAACCATTACAAATGTTCAAAGTTAAAAAAACTCCGCAATTTCACTATAAAACCATTACAATAGTTCCTAGTAAAAAAATTCAACAATTTCACTATAAAAACCATAACAAAAGTTCCATTTGAAAAAACTCACAAATTTCAATATAAAGACCATTATAAAAGTTCAAAGTTAAAAAACTCACTAATTTCAATATAATGACCATAAGAAAAGTTCCATGTGAAAAGATCACGAATTTCCCCATAAAAACAATTACTAAAGTTCAAAGTTAAAAAAGTAACCAATTTCACTATAAAAACCATAACAAAAATTACAATTAAAAAAATTTGGGAATTTCACTATAAAGACCATAACAAAAGTTCAAAGTTAAAAAATTTCTCAATATCACTATATAAACCATTACCAAAGTTCCAATTCAAAAAACTCATAAATTTCACCATAAAAACAAAATTAAAAGTTCAAAGTTAAAAAATTCAACAATTTCACTATAAAGACCATAAAAAAGTTCAAAGATAAAAAACTACCCAATTGCACTATAAAAAACCATTACAAGAGTTCCTAGTAAATAATTCAACAACTTCACTATAAAAAGCATAACAAAAGTTCCATTTGAAAAAACTCACGAATTTCACTATAAAGACCATTACAATAGTTCGAAGTTAAAAAAAACTCACCAATTTCAATAAATAGGCCATTAGAAAAGTTCAAGTGAAAAAAAATCACCAATTTCACCATAAAAACCATTACAAAAGTAGAAAGTTAAGAAACTCACCAATATCACTATAAAAACCATTAAAAAAAGAATTCCAGTTAAAAAAACTCAGGAAATTCACTTTAAAGACCATAACAAAAGTTCAAAGTTGAAAAATTCCGAAATATCACCATATAAAACATTACAAAAGTTCCAAGTCGAAAAACTCATCAATTTCTCCCTAAAAACCAGTACAAAAGTTAAACGTGAAAAAAGTCACCAATGTCACTATAAAGAGCATAAATAAAAGTTCGAAGTTAAAAAAACTCCCCAATTTCACTATAAAAACATTTACAAAATTTCCTCGTCAAAAGTTCAACAATTTCACTATAAAAGCCATAACAAAAGTTCCATTTGAGAAAACTCACCAACTTCAGTATAAAGACATTTACAAAAGTTAAAAGTTAAAAAACGCATAAATTTCAATATAAAGGCCATAATAAAAGTTCCAACTGAAAAAAATCAACAATTTCACCACAAAATCAAATTACAAAAGTACAAAGTTTAAAAAACTCTCCAACTTCACTATAAAAACCATTACAAAAGTTCCTAGTAAAAAATTCAACAATTTCACTATAAAAACCATAACAAAAGTTCCACTTGAAAAAACTCACCGATTCCAGATTGATAACCATTACAAAAGTTCAAAGTTAAAAACCTCACAAGTTTCAATATAAAGACCTTAAGAAAAGTTCCAAGTGAAAAAAATCACCAATTTCACCACAAAAACCATTACAAATGCTCAAAGTTAAAAAAAACTCCGCAATTTCACTATAAAACCATTACAACAGTTCCTAGTAAAAAAATCAACAATTTCACTATAAAAACCATAACAAAAGTTCCATTTGAAAAAAACTCACAAATTTCAATATAAAGACCATTATAAAAGTTCAAAGTTAAAAAACTCACTAATTTCAATATAATGACCATAAGAAAAGTTCCATGTGAAAAAATCACCAATTTCCACATAAAAACAAGTACTAAAGTTCAAAGTTAAAAAAGTAACCAATTTCACTATAAAAACCATAACAAAAACTCCACTTGAAAAAACTCACCAATTCCAGATTGATGACCATTACAAAAGTTCAAAGTTAAAAAACTCACAAATTTCAATATAAAGACCACAAGAAAAGTTCCAAGTGAAAAAAATCACCAATTTCACCACAAAAACCATTACAAATGTTCAAAGTTAAAAAAAACTCCGCAATTTCACTATAAAACCATTACAATAGTTCCTAGTAAAAAAATTCAACAATTTCACTATAAAAACCATAACAAAAGTTCCATTTGAAAAAACTCACAAATTTCAATATAAAGACCATTATAAAAGTTCAAAGTTAAAAAACTCACTAATTTCAATATAATGACCATAAGAAAAGTTCCATGTGAAAAGATCACGAATTTCCCCATAAAAACAATTACTAAAGTTCAAAGTTAAAAAAGTAACCAATTTCACTATAAAAACCATAACAAAAATTACAATTAAAAAAATTTGGGAATTTCACTATAAAGACCATAACAAAAGTTCAAAGTTAAAAAATTTCTCAATATCACTATATAAACCATTACCAAAGTTCCAATTCAAAAAACTCATAAATTTCACCATAAAAACAAAATTAAAAGTTCAAAGTTAAAAAATTCAACAATTTCACTATAAAGACCATAAAAAAGTTCAAAGTTAAAAAACTACCCAATTGCACTATAAAAAACCATTACAAGAGTTCCTAGTAAATAATTCAACAACTTCACTATAAAAAGCATAACAAAAGTTCCATTTGAAAAAACTCACGAATTTCACTATAAAGACCATTACAATAGTTCAAAGTTAAAAAAAAAACTCACCAATTTCCATAAATAGGCCATTAGAAAAGTTCAAGTGAAAAAAAATCACCAATTTCACCATAAAAACCATTACAAAAGTAGAAAGTTAAGAAACTCACCAATATCACTATAAAAACCATTAAAAAAAGAATTCCAGTTAAAAAAACTCAGGAATTTCACTTTAAAGACCATAACAAAAGTTCAAAGTTGAAAAATTCCGAAATATCACCATATAAAACATTACAAAAGTTCCAAGTCGAAAAACTCATCAATTTCTCCCTAAAAACCAGTACAAAAGTTAAACGTGAAAAAAGTCACCAATGTCATTATAAAGAGCATAAATAAAAGTTCGAAGTTAAAAAAACTCCCCAATTTCACTATAAAAACATTTACAAAATTTCCTCGTCAAAAGTTCAACAATTTCACTATAAAAGCCATAACAAAAGTTCCATTTGAGAAAACTCACCAACTTCAGTATAAAGACATTTACAAAAGTTAAAAGTTAAAAAACGCATAAATTTCAATATAAAGGCCATAATAAAAGTTCCAACTGAAAAAAATCAACAATTTCACCACAAAAACAATTACAAAAGTACAAAGTTTAAAAAACTCTCCAACTTCACTATAAAAACCATTACAAAAGTTCCTAGTAAAAAATTCAACAATTTCACTATAAAAACCATAACAAAAGTTCCACTTGAAAAAACTCACCGATTCCAGATTGATGACCATTACAAAAGTTCAAAGTTAAAAACCTCACAAGTTTCAATATAAAGACCTTAAGAAAAGTTCCAAGTGAAAAAAATCACCAATTTCACCACAAAAACCATTACAAATGCTCAAAGTTAAAAAAACTCCGCAATTTCACTATAAAACCATTACAACAGTTCCTAGTAAAAAAAATCAACAATTTCACTATAAAAACCATAACAAAAGTTCCATTTGAAAAAAACTCACAAATTTCAATATAAAGACCATTATAAAAGTTCAAAGTTAAAAAACTCACTAATTTCAATATAATGACCATAAGAAAAGTTCCATGTGAAAAAATCACCAATTTCCACATAAAAACAAGTACTAAAGTTCAAAGTTAAAAAAGTAACCAATTTCACTAAAAAAACCATAACAAAAACTCCACTTGAAAAAACTCACCAATTCCAGATTGATGACCATTACAAAAGTTCAAAGTTAAAAAACTCACAAATTTCAATATAAAGACCATAAGAAAAGTTCCAAGTGAAAAAAATCACCAATTTCACCACAAAAACCATTACAAATGTTCAAAGTTAAAAAAACTCCGCAATTTCACTATAAAACCATTACAATAGTTCCTAGTAAAAAAATTCAACAATTTCACTATAAAAACCATAACAAAAGTTCCATTTGAAAAAACTCACAAATTTCAATATAAAGACCATTATAAAAGTTCAAAGTTAAAAAAACTCACTAATTTCAATATAATGACCATAAGAAAAGTTCCATGTGAAAAGATCACGAATTTCCCCATAAAAACAATTACTAAAGTTCAAAGTTAAAAAAGTAACCAATTTCACTATAAAAACCATAACAAAAATTACAATTAAAAAAATTTGGGAATTTCACTATAAAGACCATAACAAAAGTTCAAAGTTAAAAAATTTCTCAATATCACTATATAAACCATTACCAAAGTTCCAATTCAAAAAACTCATAAATTTCACCATAAAAACAAAATTAAAAGTTCAAAGTTAAAAAATTCAACAATTTCACTATAAAGACCATAAAAAAGTTCAAAGTTAAAAAACTACCTAATTGCACTATAAAAAACCATTACAAGAGTTCCTAGTAAATAATTCAACAACTTCACTATAAAAAGCATAACAAAAGTTCCATTTGAAAAAACTCACGAATTTCACTATAAAGACCATTACAATAGTTAAAAGTTAAAAAAACTCACCAATTTCAATAAATAGGCCATTAGAAAAGTTCAAGTGAAAAAAATCACCAATTTCACCATAAAAACCATTACAAAAGTAGAAAGTTAAGAAACTCACCAATATCACTATAAAAACCATTAAAAAAAGAATTCCAGTTAAAAAAATTCAGGAGTTTCACTATAAAGACCATAATAAAAGTTCGAAGTTGAAAAATCCCAAATATCACCATATAAAACATTACAAAAGTTCCAAGTCGAAAATATCATCAATTTCTCCCTAAAAACCAGTACAAAAGTTAAAAGTGAAAAAAGTCACCAATGTCACTATAAAGACCATAGATAAAAGTTCAAAGTTTAAAAAACTCCCCAATTTCACTATAAAAACCTTTACAAAATTTCCTCGTCAAAAGTTCAACAATTTCACTATAAAAGCCATAACAAAAGTTCCATTTGAGAAAACTCACCAATTTCAGTATAAAGACCATTACAAAAGTTAAAAGTCAAAAAACGCACAAATTTCAATATAAAGGCCATAAGAAAAGTTCCAACTGAAAAAAAAATCATCAATTTCACAACAAAAACCATTACAAAAGTACAAAGTTTAAAAAACTCTCCAACTTCACTATAAAAACCATTACAAAAGTTCCTAGTAAAAAATTCAACAATTTCACGATAAAAACCATAACAAAAGTTCCTCTTGAAAAAACTCACCAATTCCAGATTGATGACCATTACAAAAGTTCAAAGTAAAAAAACTCACAAGTTTCAATATAAAGACCATAAGAAAAGTTCCAAGTGAGAAAAATCACCAATTTCACCACAAAAACCATTACAAATGTTCAAAGTTAAAAACACTCCTCAATTTCACTATAAAACCATTACAATAGTTCCTAGTAAAAAAATTCAACAATTTCACTATAAAAACCAAAACAAAACTTCCATTTGAAAAAACTCACAAATTTCAATATAAAGACCATTATAAAAGTTCAAAGTTAAAAAACTCACTAATTTCAATATAATGACCATAAGAAAAGTTCCATGTGAAAAGATCACCAATTTCCCCATAAAAACAATTACTAAAGTTCAAAGTTAAAGAAGTAACCAATTTCACTATAAAAACCATAACAAAAATTACAATTAAAAAAGTTGGGAATTTCACTATAAAGACCATAATAAAAGTTCAAAGTTAAAAAATTTCTCAATATCACTATATAAACCATTACCAAAGTTCCAAGTCAAAAAACTCATAAATTTCACCATAAAAACAAATATAAAAGTTCAAAGTTAAAAAATTCAACAATTTCACTATAAAGACCATAAAAAAAGTTCAAAGTTAAAAAACTACCCATTTTCACTATAAAAAACCATTACAAGAGTTCCTAGTAAAAAATTCAACAACTTCACTATAAAAAGCATAACAAAAGTTCCATTTGAAAAAACTCACCAATTTCATTATAAAGACCATTACAATAGTTCAAAGTTAAAAAAACTCACCAATTTCAATAAATAGGCCATAAGAAAAGTTCAAGTGAAAAAAAATCACCAATTTCACCATAAAAACTATTACAAAAGTAGAAGGTTAAGAAACTCACCAATTTCACTATAAAAACCATAAAAAAAAATTCCAGTTAAAAAAACTCAGGAATTTCACTATAAAGACCATAACAAAAGTTCGAAGTTGAAAAATTCCCAAATATCACCATATAAAACATTACAAAAGTTCCAAGTAGAAAAACTCATCAATTTCTCCCTAAAAACCAGTACAAAAGATAAAAGTTAAAAAAGTCACCAATGTCACTATAAAGACCATAAATAAAAGTCCAAAGTTAAAAAAAACTCCCCCATTTCACTATAAAAACCTTTACAAAACTTCCTCGTCAAAAGTTCAACAATTTCACTATAAAAGCCATAACAAAAGTTCCATTTGAGAAAACTCACCAATTTCAGTATAAAGACCATTACAAAAGTTAAAAGTTAAAAAACGCACAAATTTCAATGTAAAGGCCATAAGAAAAGTTCCAACTGAAAAAAATCATCAATTTCACCACAAAAACCATTTCAAAAGTACAAAGTTTAAAAAACTCTCCAACTTCACTATAAAAACAATTACAAAAGTTCCTAGTAAAAAATTCAACAATTTCACTATAAAAACCATAACAAAAGTTCCACTTGAAAAAACTCACCAATTCCAGATTGATGACCATTACAAAAGTTCAAAGTTAAAAAACTCAAAGGTTTCAATATAAAGACCATAAGAAAAGTTCCAAGTGAAAAAAATCACCAATTTCACCACAAAAACCATTACAAATGTTCAAAGTTTAAAAAACTACGCAATTTCACTATAAAACCATTACAATAGTTCCTAGTAAAAAAATTCAACAATTTCACTATAAAAACCATAACAAAAGTTCCATTTGAAAAAACTCACAAATTTCAATATAAAGACCATTATATAAGTTCAAAGTTAAAAAACTCACTAATTTCAATATAATGACCATAAGAAAAGTTCCATGTGAAAATATCACCAATTTCCCCATAAAAACAATTACTAAAGTTCAAAGTTAAAAAAGTAACCAATTTCACTATAAAAACCATAACAAAAACTCGACTTGAAAAAACTCACCAATTCCAGATTGATGACCATTACAAAAGTTCAAAGTTAAAAAACTCACAGGTTTCAATATAAAGACCATAAGAATAGTTCCAAGTGAAAAAAATCACCAATTTCACCACAAAATCCATTACAAATGTTCAAAGTTAAAAAAACTCCGCAATTTCACTATAAAACCATTACAATAGTTCCTAGTAAAAAAATTCAACAATTTCACTATAAAAACCATAACAAAAGTTCCATTTGAAAAAACTCACAAATTTCAATATAAAGACCATTATATAAGTTCAAAGTTAAAAAACTCACTAATTTCAATATAATGACCATAAGAAAAGTTCCATGTGAAAAAATCACCAATTTCCCCATAAAAACAATTACTAAAGTTCAAAGTTAAAAAAGTAACCAATTTCACTATAAAAACCATAACAAAAACTCGACTTGAAAAAACTCACCAATTCCAGGTTGATGACCATTACAAAAGTTCAAAGTTGAAAAACTCACAAATTTCAATATAAAGACCATAAGAAAAGTTCCAAGTTAAAAAAATCACCAATTTCACCACAAAAACCATTACAAATGTTCAAAGTTAAAAAAACTCCGCAATTTCACTATAAAACCATTACAATAGTTCCTAGTAAAAAAATTCAACAATTTCACTATAAAAACCATAACAAAAGTTCCATTTGAAAAAACTCACAAATTTCAATATAAAGACCATTATATAAGTTCAAAGTTAAAAAACTCACTAATTTCAATATAATGACCATAAGAAAAGTTCCATGTGAAAATATCACCAATTTCCCCATAAAAACAATTACTAAAGTTCAAAGTTAAAAAAGTAACCAATTTCACTATAAAAACCATAACAAAAACTCGACTTGAAAAAACTCACCAATTCCAGATTGATGACCATTACAAAAGTTCAAAGTTAAAAAACTCACAGGTTTCAATATAAAGACCATAAGAATAGTTCCAAGTGAAAAAAATCACCAATTTCACCACAAAATCCATTACAAATGTTCAAAGTTAAAAAAACTCTGCAATTTCACTATAAAACCATTACAATAGTTCCTAGTAAAAAAATTCAACAATTTCACTATAAAAACCATAACAAAAGTTCCATTTGAAAAAACTCACAAATTTCAATATAAAGACCATTATATAAGTTCAAAGTTAAAAAACTCACTAATTTCAATATAATGACCATAAGAAAAGTTCCATGTGAAAAAATCACCAATTTCCCCATAAAAACAATTACTAAAGTTCAAAGTTAAAAAAGTAACCAATTTCACTATAAAAACCATAACAAAAACTCGACTTGAAAAAACTCACCAATTCCAGGTTGATGACCATTACAAAAGTTCAAAGTTGAAAAACTCACAAATTTCAATATAAAGACCATAAGAAAAGTTCCAAGTTAAAAAAATCACCAATTTCACCACAAAAACCATTACAAATGTTCAAAGTTAAAAAAACTCTGCAATTTCACTATAAAACCATTACAATAGTTCCTAGTAAAAAAATTCAACAATTTCACTATAAAAACCATAACAAAAGTTCCATTTGAAAAAACTCACAAATTTCAATATAAAGACCATTATAAAAGTTCAAAGTTAAAAAACTTACTAATTTCAATATAATGACCATAAGAAAAGTTCCATGTGAAAAGATCACGAATTTCCCCATAAAAACAATTACTAAAGTTCAAAGTTAAAAAAGTAACCAATTTCACTATAAAAACCATAACAAAAACTCCACTTGAAAAAACTCACCAATTCCAGATTGATGACCATTACAAAAGTTCAAAGTTAAAAAACTCACAAATTTCAATATAAAGACCATAAGAAAAGTTCCAAGTGAAAAAATCACCAATTTCACCACAAAAACCATTACATATGTTCAAAGTTAAAAAAACTCCGCAATTTCACTATAAAACCATTACAATAGTTCCTAGTAAAAAAATTCAACAATTTCACTATAAAAACAATAACAAAAGTTCCATTTGAAAAATCTCACAAATTTCAATATAAAGACCATTATAAAAGTTCAAAGTTAAAAAACTCACTAAATTAAATATAATGACCATAAGAAAAGTTCCATGTGAAAAGATCACCAATTTCCCCATAAAAACAATTACTAAAGTTCAAAGTTAAAAAAGTAACCAATTTCACTATAAAAACCATAACAAAAATTACAATTAGAAAAAGTTGGGAATTTCACTATAAAGACCATAACAAGAGTTCAAAGTTAATAAATTTCTCAATATCACTATATAAACCATTACCAAAGTTCCAAGTCAAAAAAACTCATAAATTTCACCATAAAAACAAATATAAAAGTTGAAAGTTAAAAAATTCAACAATTTCACTATAAAGACCATAAAAAGGTTCAAAGTTAAAAAAAAACTACCCAATTTCACTATAAAAAACCATTACAAGAGTTCCTAGTAAAAAAATTCAACAACTTCACTATAAAAGGCATAACAAAAGTTCCATTTGAAAAAACTCACCAATTTCACTATAAAGACCATTACAATAGTTCAAAGTTAAAAAAACTCACCAATTTCAATAAATAAGCCATAAGAAAAGTTAAAGTGAAACAAAATCACCAATTTCACCATAAAAACCATTACAAAAGTAGAAAGTTAAGAAACTCACCAATTTCACTATAAAAACCATAAATAAAAAATTCCAGTTAAAAAAATTCAGGAGTTTCACTATAAAGACCATAACAAAAGTTCGAAGTTGAAAAATTCCCAAATATCACCATATAAAACATTACAAAAGTTCCAAGTCGAAAAACTCATCAATTTCTCCATAAAAACCAGTACAAAAGTTAAAAGTGAAAAAACTCACCAATGTCACTATAAAGACCATAAATAAAAGTCCAAAGTTAAAAAAACTCCCCAATATCACTATAAAAACCTTTACAAAACTTCCTCGTCAAAAGTTCAACAATTTCACTATAAAAGCCATAACAAAAGTTAAAAGTTAAAAAATGCACAAATTTCAATGTAAAGGCCATAAGAAAAGTTCCAACTGAAAAAAATCATCAATTTCACCACAAAATCCATTACAAAAGTACAAAGTTTAAAAAACTCTCCAACTTCACTATAAAAACCATTACAAAAGTTCCTAGTAAAAAATTCAACAATTTCACTATAAAAACCATAACAAAAGTTCCACTTAAAAAAACTCACCAATTCCAGATTGATGACCATTACAAAAGTTCAAAGTTAAAAAACTCACAGGTTTCAATATAAAGACCATAAGAAAAGTTCCAAGTGAAAAAAATCACCAATTTCACCACAAAAACCATTACAAATGTTCAAAGTTAAAAAAACTCCGCATTTCACTATAAAACCATTACAATTGTTCCTAGTAAAAAAATTCAACAATTTCACTATAAAAACCATAACAAAAGTTCCATTTGAAAAAACTCAAAAATTTCAATATAAAGACCTTTATATAAGTTCAAAGTTAAAAAACTCACTAATTTCAATATAATGACCATAAGAAAAGTTCAATGTGAAAAAATCACCAATTTCCCCATAAAAACAATTACTAAAGTTCAAAGTTAAAAACGTAACCAATTTCACTATAAAACCATAGCAAAAACACCACTTGAAAAAACTCACCAATTCCAGATTGATGACCATTACAAAAGTTCAAAGTTAAAAAACTCACAAATTTCAATATAAAGACCATAAGAAAAGTTCCAAGTGAAAAAAATCACCAATTTCACCACAAAAACCATTACATGTGTTCAAAGTTAAAAAAACTCTGCAATTTCACTATAAAACCATTATGATAGTTCCTAGTAAAAAAATTCAACAATTTCAATATAAAAACCATAACAAAAGTTCCATTTGAAAAAACTCACAAATTTCAATATAAAGACCATTATAAAAGTTCAAAGTTAAAAAACTCACTAATTTCAATATAATAACCATAAAAAGTTCCATGTGAAAAGATCACCAATTTCCCCATAAAAACAATTACTAAAGTTCAAAGTTAAAAAAGTAACCAATTTCACTATAAAAACCATAACAAAAATTACAGTTAAAAAAAGTTGGGAATTTCACTATAAAGACCATAACAAAAGTTCAAAGTTAATAAATTTTCTCAATATCACTATATAAACCATTACCAAAGTTCCAAGTCAAAAAAACTCATAAATTTCACCATAAAAACAAATATAAAAGTTCAAAGTTAAAAAATTCAACAATTTCACTATAAAGACCATAAAAAAGTTCAAAGTTAAAAAACTACCCAATTTCACTATAAAAAACCATTACAAGAGTTCCTAGTAAAAAAAAATTCAACAACTTCACTATAAAAAGCATAACAAAAGTTCCATTTGAAAAAACTCACCACTTTCACTATAAAGACCATTACAATAGTTCAAAGTTAAAAAAAAAACTCACCAATTTCAATAAATAAGCCATAAGAAAAGTTCAAGTGAAACAAAATCACCAATTTCACCATAAAAACCATTACAAAAGTAGAAAGTTAAGAAACTCACCAATTTCACTATAAAAACCATAAATAAAAAATTCCAGTTAAAAAAATTCAGGAGTTTCACTATAAAGACCATAACAAAAGTTCGAAGTTGAAAAATTCCCAAATATCACCATATAAAACATTACAAAAGTTCCAAGTCGAAAAACTCATCAATTTCTCCCTAAAAACCAGTACAAAAGTTAAAAGTGAAAAAAGTCACCAGTGTCACTATAAAGACCATAGATAAAAGTCCAAAGTTAAAAAAACTCCCCAATTTCACTATAAAAACCTTTACAAAACTTCCTCGTCAAAAGTTCAACAATTTCACTATAAAAGCCATAACAAAAGTTCCATTTGAGAAAACTCACCAATTTCAGTATAAAGACCATTACAAAAGTTAAAAGTTAAAAAACGCACAAATTTCAATGTAAAGGCCATAAGAAAAGTTCCAACTGAAAAAAATCATCAATTTCACCACAAAAACCATTACAAAAGTACAAAGTTTAAAAAACTCTCCAACTTCACTATAAAAACCATTACAAAAGTTCCTAATAAAAAATTCAACAATTTCACTATAAAAACCATAACAAAAGTTCCACTTGAAAAAACTCACCAATTCCAGATTGATGACCATTACAAAAGTTCAAAGTTAAAAAACTCACAGGTTTCAGTATAAAGACCATAAGAAAAGTTCCAAGTGAAAAAAATCACCAATTTCACCACAAAAACCATTACAAATGTTCAAAGTTAAAAAAACTCCGCAATTTCACTATAAAACCGTTACAATAGTTCCTAGTAAAACAAATTCAACAATTTCACTATAAAAACCGTAACAAAAGTTCCATTTGAAAAAACTCACAAATTTCAATATAAAGACCATTATATAAGTTCAAAGTTAAAAAACTCACTAATTTCAATATAATGCCCATAAGAAAAGTTCCATGAGAAAAATCACCAATTTCCCCATAAAAACAATTACTAAAGTTCAAAGTTAAAAAAGTAACCAATTTCACTATAAAAACCATAACAAAAACTCCACTTGAAAAAACTCACCAATTCCAGATTGATGACCATTACAAAAGTTCAAAGTTAAAAAACTCACAAATTTCAATATAAAGACCATAAGAAAAGTTCCAAGTGAAAAAAATCACCAATTTCACCATAAAAACCATTATAAATGTTCAAAGTTAATAAAACTCCGCAATTTCACTATAAAACCGTTACAATAGTTCCTAGTAAAAAAATTCAACAATTTCACTATAAAAACCATAACAAAAGTTCCATTTGAAAAAACTCACAAATTTCAATATAAAGACCATTATAAAAGTTCAAAGTTAAAAAACTCACTAATTTCAATATAATGACCATAAGAAATGTTCCATGTGAAAAAATCACCAATTTCCCCATAAAAACAATTACTAAAGTTCAAAGTTAAAAAAGTAACCAATTTCACTATAAAAACCATAACAAAAACTCCACTTGAAAAAACTCACCAATTCCAGATTGATGACCATTACAAAAGTTCAAAGTTAAAAAACTCACAAATTTCAATATAAAGACCATAAGAAAAGTTCCAAGTGAAAAATACCACCAATTTCACCACAAAAACCATTACAAATGTTCAAAGTTAAAAAAACTCCGCAATTTCACTATAAAACCATTACAGTAGTTCCTAGTAAAAAAATTCAACAATTTCAATATAAAAACAATAACAAAAGTTCCATTTGAAAAAACTCACAAATTTCAATATAAAGACCATTATAAAAGTTCAAAGTTAAAAAACTCACTAATTTTAATATAATGACCATAAGAAAAGTTCGAAGTTGAAAATTCCCAAATATCACCATAAAAATAATTACTAAAGTTCAAAGTTAAAAAAGTAACCAATTTCACTATAAAAACCATAACAAAAACTCCACTTGAAAAAACTCACCAATTCCAGATAGATGACCATTACAAAAGTTCAAAGTTAAAAAACTCACAAATTTCAATATAAAGACCATAAGAAAAGTTCCAAGTGAAAAAAATCACCAATTTCACCACAAAAACCATTACAAATGTTCAAAGTTAAAAAAAACTCCGCAATTTCACTATAAAACCATTACAATAGTTCCTAGTAAAAAAATTCAACAATTTCACTATAAAAACCATAACAAAAGTTCCATTTGAAAAAACTCACAAATTTCAATATAAAGACCATAATAAAAGTTCAAAGTTAAAAAACTCACTAATTTCAATATAATGACCATAAGAAAAGTTCCATGTGAAAAAATCACAAATTTCCCCATAAAAACAATTACTAAAGTTCAAAGTTAAAGAAGTAACCAATTTCACTATAAAAACCATAATAAAAATTACAATTAAAAAAAGTTGGGAATTTCACTATAAAGACCATAATAAAAGTTCAAAGTTAAAAAATTTCTCAATATCACTATATAAACCATTACCAAAGTTCCAAGTCAAAAAACTCATAAATTTCACCATAAAAACAAATATCAAAGTTCAAAGTTAAAAAATTCAACAATTTCACTATAAAGACCATAAAAAAGTTCAAAGTTAAAAAACTACCCAATTTCACTATAGAAAACCATTGCAAGAGTTCCTAGTAAAAAAATTAAACAACTTCACTATAAAAAGCATAACAAAAGTTCCATTTGAAAAAACTCACCAATTTCACTATAAAGACCATTACAATAGTTCAAAGTTAAAAAAACTCACCAATTCCAATAAATAGGCCATAAGAAAAGTTCAAGTGAAACAAAATCACCAATTTCACCATAAAAACCATTACAAAAGTAGAAAGTTAAGAAACTCACCAATTTCACTATAAAAACCACAAATAAAAAATTCCAGTTAAAAAAATTCAGGAGTTTCACTATTAAGACCATAACAAAAGTTCGAAGTTGAAAAATCCCAAATATCACCATATAAAACATTACAAAAGTTCCAAGTCGAAAATATCATCAATTTCTCCCTAAAACCAGTACAAAAGTTAAAAGTGAAAAAAGTCACCAATGTCACTATAAAGACCATAGATAAAAGTTCAAAGTTTAAAAAACTCCCCAATTTCACTATAAAAACCTTTACAAAATTTCCTCGTCAAAAGTTCAACAATTTCACTATAAAAGCCATAACAAAAGTTCCATTTGAGAAAACTCACCAATTTCAGTATAAAGACCATTACAAAAGTTAAAAGTCAAAAAACGCACAAATTTCAATATAAATGCCATAAGAAAAGTTCCAACTGAAAAAAAAAATCATCAATTTCACAACAAAAACCATTACAAAAGTACAAAGTTTAAAAAACTCTCCAACTTCACTATAAAAACCATTACAAAAGTTCCTAGTAAAAAATTCAACAATTTCACGATAAAAACAATAACAAAAGTTCCACTTGAAAAAACTCACCAATTCCAGATTGATGACCATTACAAAAGTTCAAAGTTAAAAAACTCACAAGTTTCAATATAAAGACCATAAGAAAAGTTCCAAGTGAGAAAAATCACCAATTTCACCACAAAAACCATTACAAATGTTCAAAGTTAAAAAAACTCCGCAATTTCACTATAAAACCATTACAATAGTTCCTAGTAAAAAAATTCAACAATTTCACTATAAAAACCAAAACAAAAAAACTTCCATTTGAAAAAACTCACAAATTTCAATATAAAGACCATTATAAAAGTTCAAAGTTAAAAAACTCACTAATTTCAATATAATGACCATAAGAAAAGTTCCATGTGAAAAGATCACCAATTTCCCCATAAAAACAATTACTAAAGTTCAAAGTTAAAGAAGTAACCAATTTCACTATAAAAACCATAACAAAAATTACAATTAAAAAAAGTTGGGAATTTCACTATAAAGACCATAATAAAAGTTCAAAGTTAAAAAATTTCTCAATATCACTATATAAACCATTACAAAAGTTCCAAGTCAAAAAAATCATAAATTTCACCATAAAAACAAATATCAAAGTTCAAAGTTAAAAAATTCAACAATTTCACTATAAAGACCATAAAAAAGTTCAAAGTTAAAAAACTACCCAATTTCACTATAGAAAACCATTGCAAGAGTTCCTAGTAAAAAAATTAAACAACTTCACTATAAAAAGCATAACAAAAGTTCCATTTGAAAAAATTCTCCAATTTCACTATAAAGACCATTACAATAGTTCAAAGTTAAGAAAACTCACCAATTTCAATAAATAGGCCATAAGAAAAGTTCAAGTGAAACAAAATCACCAATTTCACCATAAAAACCATTACAAAAGTAGAAAGTTAAGAAACTCGCCAATTTCACTATAAAAACCATAAATAAAAAATTCGAGTTAAAAAATTCAGGAGTTTCACTATAAAGACTATAATAAAAGTTCGAAGTTGAAAAATCCCAAATATCACCATATAAAACATTACAAAAGTTCCAAGTCGAAAATATCATCAATTTCTCCCTAAAAACCAGTACAAAAGTTAAAAGTGAAAAAAGTCACCAATGTCACTATAAAGACCATAGATAAAAGTTCAAAGTTTAAAAAACTCCCCAATTTCACTATAAAAACCTTTACAAAATTTCCTCGTCAAAAGTTCAACAATTTCACTATAAAAGCCATAACAAAAGTTCCATTTGAGAAAACTCACCAATTTTAGTATAAAGACCATTACAAAAGTTAAAAGTCAAAAAACGCACAAATTTCAATATAAAGGCCATAAGAAAAGTTCCAACTGAAAAAAAAATCATCAATTTCACAACAATAACCATTACAAAAGTACAAAGTTTAAAAAACTCTCAAACTTCACTATAAAAACCATTATAAAAAGTTCCTAGTAAAAAATTCAACAATTTCACGATAAAAACCATAACAAAAGTTCCACTTGAAAAAACTCACCAATTCCAGATTGATGACCATTACAAAAGTTCAAAGTTAAAAAACTCACAAGTTTCAATATAAAGACCATAAGAAAAGTTCCAAGTGAGGAAAATCACCAATTTCACCACAAAAACCATTACAAATGTTCAAAGTTAAAAAAACTCCGCAATTTCACTATAAAACCATTACAATAGTTCCTAGTAAAAAAATTCAACAATTTCACTATAAAAACCAAAACAAAACTTCCATTTGAAAAAACTCACAAATTTCAATATAAAGACCATTATAAAAGTTCAAAGTTAAAAAACTCACTAATTTCAATATAATGACCATAAGAAAAGTTCCATGTGAAAAGATCACCAATTTCCCCATAAAAACAATTACTAAAGTTCAAAGTTAAAGAAGTAACCAATTTCACTATAAAAACCATAACAAAAATTACAATTAAAAAAAGTTGGGAATTTCACTATAAAGACCATAATAAAAGTTCAAAGTTAAAAAATTTCTCAATATCACTATATAAACCATTACAAAAGTTCCAAGTCAAAAAAATCATAAATTTCACCATAAAAACAAATATCAAAGTTCAAAGTTAAAAAATTCAACAATTTCACTATAAAGACCATAAAAAAGTTCAAAGTTAAAAAACTACCCAATTTCACTATAGAAAACCATTGCAAGAGTTCCTAGTAAAAAAATTAAACAACTTCACTATAAAAAGCATAACAAAAGTTCCATTTGAAAAAATTCTCCAATTTCACTATAAAGACCATTACAATAGTTCAAAGTTAAAAAAACTCACCAATTCCAATAAATAGGCCATAAGAAAAGTTCAAGTGAAACAAAATCACCAATTTCACCATAAAAACCATTACAAAAGTAGAAAGTTAAGAAACTCGCCAATTTCACTATAAAAACCACAAATAAAAAATTCCAGTTAAAAAAATTCAGGAGTTTCACTATTAAGACCATAACAAAAGTTCGAAGTTGAAAAATCCCAAATATCACCATATAAAACATTACAAAAGTTCCAAGTCGAAAATATCATCAATTTCTCCCTAAAACCAGTACAAAAGTTAAAAGTGAAAAAAGTCACCAATGTCACTATAAAGACCATAGATAAAAGTTCAAAGTTTAAAAAACTCCCCAATTTCACTATAAAAACCTTTACAAAATTTCCTCGTCAAAAGTTCAACAATTTCACTATAAAAGCCATAACAAAAGTTCCATTTGAGAAAACTCACCAATTTCAGTATAAAGACCATTACAAAAGTTAAAAGTCAAAAAACGCACAAATTTCAATATAAATGCCATAAGAAAAGTTCCAACTGAAAAAAAAATCATCAATTTCACAACAATAACCATTACAAAAGTACAAAGTTTAAAAAACTCTCCAACTTCACTATAAAAACCATTACAAAAGTTCCTAGTAAAAAATTCAACAATTTCACGATAAAAACAATAACAAAAGTTCCACTTGAAAAAACTCACCAATTCCAGATTGATGACCATTACAAAAGTTCAAAGTTAAAAAACTCACAAGTTTCAATATAAAGACCATAAGAAAAGTTCCAAGTGAGGAAAATCACCAATTTCACCACAAAAACCATTACAAATGTTCAAAGTTAAAAAAACTCCGCAATTTCACTATAAAACCATTACAATAGTTCCTAGTAAAAAAATTCAACAATTTCACTATAAAAACCAAAACAAAAAAACTTCCATTTGAAAAAACTCACAAATTTCAATATAAAGACCATTATAAAAGTTCAAAGTTAAAAAACTCACTAATTTCAATATAATGACCATAAGAAAAGTTCCATGTGAAAAGATCACCAATTTCCCCATAAAAACAATTACTAAAGTTCAAAGTTAAAGAAGTAACCAATTTCACTATAAAAACCATAACAAAAATTACAATTAAAAAAAGTTGGGAATTTCACTATAAAGACCATAATAAAAGTTCAAAGTTAAAAAATTTCTCAATATCACTATATAAACCATTACAAAAGTTCCAAGTCAAAAAAATCATAAATTTCACCATAAAAACAAATATCAAAGTTCAAAGTTAAAAAATTCAACAATTTCACTATAAAGACCATAAAAAAGTTCAAAGTTAAAAAACTACCCAATTTCACTATAGAAAACCATTGCAAGAGTTCCTAGTAAAAAAATTAAACAACTTCACTATAAAAAGCATAACAAAAGTTCCATTTGAAAAAATTCTCCAATTTCACTATAAAGACCATTACAATAGTTCAAAGTTAAGAAAACTCACCAATTTCAATAAATAGGCCATAAGAAAAGTTCAAGTGAAACAAAATCACCAATTTCACCATAAAAACCATTACAAAAGTAGAAAGTTAAAAAACTCGCCAATTTCACTATAAAAACCATAAATAAAAAATTCGAGTTAAAAAATTCAGGAGTTTCACTATAAAGACTATAATAAAAGTTCGAAGTTGAAAAATCCCAAATATCACCATATAAAACATTACAAAAGTTCCAAGTCGAAAATATCATCAATTTCTCCCTAAAAACCAGTACAAAAGTTAAAAGTGAAAAAAGTCACCAATGTCACTATAAAGACCATAGATAAAAGTTCAAAGTTTAAAAAACTCCCCAATTTCACTATAAAAACCTTTACAAAATTTCCTCGTCAAAAGTTCAACAATTTCACTATAAAAGCCATAACAAAAGTTCCATTTGAGAAAACTCACCAATTTTAGTATAAAGACCATTACAAAAGTTAAAAGTCAAAAAACGCACAAATTTCAATATAAAGGCCATAAGAAAAGTTCCAACTGAAAAAAAAAATCATCAATTTCACAACAATAACCATTACAAAAGTACAAAGTTTAAAAAACTCTCAAACTTCACTATAAAAACCATTATAAAAAGTTCCTAGTAAAAAATTCAACAATTTCACGATAAAAACCATAACAAAAGTTCCACTTGAAAAAACTCACCAATTCCAGATTGATGACCATTACAAAAGTTCAAAGTTAAAAAACTCACAAGTTTCAATATAAAGACCATAAGAAAAGTTCCAAGTGAGGAAAATCACCAATTTCACCACAAAAACCATTACAAATGTTCAAAGTTAAAAAAACTCCGCAATTTCACTATAAAACCATTACAATAGTTCCTAGTAAAAAAATTCAACAATTTCACTATAAAAACCAAAACAAAACTTCCATTTGAAAAAACTCACAAATTTCAATATAAAGACCATTATAAAAGTTCAAAGTTAAAAAA
Source organism: Lathyrus sativus (assembly GCA_963859935.3). NCBI lineage: Eukaryota > Viridiplantae > Streptophyta > Magnoliopsida > Fabales > Fabaceae > Lathyrus > Lathyrus sativus. Next base: position 20,609 of record CAWUDS030002190.1, on the reverse strand, counting down.
CTCACTAATTTCAATATAATGACCATAAGAAAAGTTCCATGTGAAAAGATCACCAATTTCCCCATAAAAACAATTACTAAAGTTCAAAGTTAAAGAAGTAACCAATTTCACTATAAAAACCATAACAAAAATTACAATTAAAAAAAGTTGGGAATTTCACTATAAAGACCATAATAAAAGTTCAAAGTTAAAAAATTTCTCAATATCACTATATAAACCATTACAAAAGTTCCAAGTCAAAAAAATCATAAATTTCACCATAAAAACAAATATCAAAGTTCAAAGTTAAAAAATTCAACAATTTCACTATAAAGACCATAAAAAAGTTCAAAGTTAAAAAACTACCCAATTTCACTATAGAAAACCATTGCAAGAGTTCCTAGTAAAAAAATTAAACAACTTCACTATAAAAAGCATAACAAAAGTTCCATTTGAAAAAATTCTCCAATTTCACTATAAAGACCATTACAATAGTTCAAAGTTAAGAAAACTCACCAATTTCAATAAATAGGCCATAAGAAAAGTTCAAGTGAAACAAAATCACCAATTTCACCATAAAAACCATTACAAAAGTAGAAAGTTAAGAAACTCGCCAATTTCACTATAAAAACCATAAATAAAAAATTCGAGTTAAAAAAATTCAGGAGTTTCACTATAAAGACCATAATAAAAGTTCGAAGTTGAAAAATCCCAAATATCACCATATAAAACATTACAAAAGTTCCAAGTCGAAAATATCATCAATTTCTCCCTAAAAACCAGTACAAAAGTTAAAAGTGAAAAAAGTCACCAATGTCACTATAAAGACCATAGATAAAAGTTCAAAGTTTAAAAAACTCCCCAATTTCACTATAAAAACCTTTACAAAATTTCCTCGTCAAAAGTTCAACAATTTCACTATAAAAGCCATAACAAAAGTTCCATTTGAGAAAACTCACCAATTTCAGTATAAAGACCATTACAAAAGTTAAAAGTCAAAAAACGCACAAATTTCAATATAAAGGCCATAAGAAAAGTTCCAACTGAAAAAAAAATCATCAATTTCACAACAATAACCATTACAAAAGTACAAAGTTTAAAAAACTCTCAAACTTCACTATAAAAACCATTATAAAAAGTTCCTAGTAAAAAATTCAACAATTTCACGATAAAAACCATAACAAAAGTTCCACTTGAAAAAACTCACCAATTCCAGATTGATGACCATTACAAAAGTTCAAAGTTAAAAAACTCACAAGTTTCAATATAAAGACCATAAGAAAAGTTCCAAGTGAGGAAAATCACCAATTTCACCACAAAAACCATTACAAATGTTCAAAGTTAAAAAAACTCCGCAATTTCACTATAAAACCATTACAATAGTTCCTAGTAAAAAAATTCAACAATTTCACTATAAAAACCAAAAAAAAACTTCCATTTGAAAAAACTCACAAATTTCAATATAAAGACCATTATAAAAGTTCAAAGTTAAAAAACTCACTAATTTCAATATAATGACCATAAGAAAAGTTCCATGTGAAAAGATCACCAATTTCCCCATAAAAACAATTACTAAAGTTCAAAGTTAAAGAAGTAACCAATTTCACTATAAAAACCATAACAAAAATTACAATTAAAAAAAGTTGGGAATTTCACTATAAAGACCATAATAAAAGTTCAAAGTTAAAAAATTTCTCAATATCACTATATAAACCATTACAAAAGTTCCAAGTCAAAAAAATCATAAATTTCACCATAAAAACAAATATCAAAGTTCAAAGTTAAAAAATTCAACAATTTCACTATAAAGACCATAAAAAAGTTCAAAGTTAAAAAACTACCCAATTTCACTATAGAAAACCATTGCAAGAGTTCCTAGTAAAAAAATTAAACAACTTCACTATAAAAAGCATAACAAAAGTTCCATTTGAAAAAATTCTCCAATTTCACTATAAAGACCATTACAATAGTTCAAAGTTAAGAAAACTCACCAATTTCAATAAATAGGCCATAAGAAAAGTTCAAGTGAAACAAAATCACCAATTTCACCATAAAAACCATTACAAAAGTAGAAAGTTAAGAAACTCGCCAATTTCACTATAAAAACCATAAATAAAAAATTCGAGTTAAAAAAATTCAGGAGTTTCACTATAAAGACCATAATAAAAGTTCGAAGTTGAAAAATCCCAAATATCACCATATAAAACATTACAAAAGTTCCAAGTCGAAAATATCATCAATTTCTCCCTAAAAACCAGTACAAAAGTTAAAAGTGAAAAAAGTCACCAATGTCACTATAAAGACCATAGATAAAAGTTCAAAGTTTAAAAAACTCCCCAATTTCACTATAAAAACCTTTACAAAATTTCCTCGTCAAAAGTTCAACAATTTCACTATAAAAGCCATAACAAAAGTTCCATTTGAGAAAACTCACCAATTTTAGTATAAAGACCATTACAAAAGTTAAAAGTCAAAAAACGCACAAATTTCAATATAAAGGCCATAAGAAAAGTTCCAACTGAAAAAAAAAATCATCAATTTCACAACAATAACCATTACAAAAGTACAAAGTTTAAAAAACTCTCAAACTTCACTATAAAAACCATTATAAAAAGTTCCTAGTAAAAAATTCAACAATTTCACGATAAAAACCATAACAAAAGTTCCACTTGAAAAAACTCACCAATTCCAGATTGATGACCATTACAAAAGTTCAAAGTTAAAAAACTCACAAGTTTCAATATAAAGACCATAAGAAAAGTTCCAAGTGAGGAAAATCACCAATTTCACCACAAAAACCATTACAAATGTTCAAAGTTAAAAAAACTCCGCAATTTCACTATAAAACCATTACAATAGTTCCTAGTAAAAAAATTCAACAATTTCACTATAAAAACCAAAACAAAACTTCCATTTGAAAAAACTCACAAATTTCAATATAAAGACCATTATAAAAGTTCAAAGTTAAAAAACTCACTAATTTCAATATAATGACCATAAGAAAAGTTCCATGTGAAAAGATCACCAATTTCCCCATAAAAACAATTACTAAAGTTCAAAGTTAAAGAAGTAACCAATTTCACTATAAAAACCATAACAAAAATTACAATTAAAAAAAGTTGGGAATTTCACTATAAAGACCATAATAAAAGTTCAAAGTTAAAAAATTTCTCAATATCACTATATAAACCATTACAAAAGTTCCAAGTCAAAAAAATCATAAATTTCACCATAAAAACAAATATCAAAGTTCAAAGTTAAAAAATTCAACAATTTCACTATAAAGACCATAAAAAAGTTCAAAGTTAAAAAACTACCCAATTTCACTATAGAAAACCATTGCAAGAGTTCCTAGTAAAAAAATTAAACAACTTCACTATAAAAAGCATAACAAAAGTTCCATTTGAAAAAATTCTCCAATTTCACTATAAAGACCATTACAATAGTTCAAAGTTAAGAAAACTCACCAATTTCAATAAATAGGCCATAAGAAAAGTTCAAGTGAAACAAAATCACCAATTTCACCATAAAAACCATTACAAAAGTAGAAAGTTAAGAAACTCGCCAATTTCACTATAAAAACCATAAATAAAAAATTCGAGTTAAAAAAATTCAGGAGTTTCACTATAAAGACCATAATAAAAGTTCGAAGTTGAAAAATCCCAAATATCACCATATAAAACATTACAAAAGTTCCAAGTCGAAAATATCATCAATTTCTCCCTAAAAACCAGTACAAAAGTTAAAAGTGAAAAAAGTCACCAATGTCACTATAAAGACCATAGATAAAAGTTCAAAGTTTAAAAAACTCCCCAATTTCACTATAAAAACCTTTACAAAATTTCCTCGTCAAAAGTTCAACAATTTCACTATAAAAGCCATAACAAAAGTTCCATTTGAGAAAACTCACCAATTTTAGTATAAAGACCATTACAAAAGTTAAAAGTCAAAAAACGCACAAATTTCAATATAAAGGCCATAAGAAAAGTTCCAACTGAAAAAAAAATCATCAATTTCACAACAATAACCATTACAAAAGTACAAAGTTTAAAAAACTCTCAAACTTCACTATAAAAACCATTATAAAAAGTTCCTAGTAAAAAATTCAACAATTTCACGATAAAAACCATAACAAAAGTTCCACTTGAAAAAACTCACCAATTCCAGATTGATGACCATTACAAAAGTTCAAAGTTAAAAAACTCACAAGTTTCAATATAAAGACCATAAGAAAAGTTCCAAGTGAGGAAAATCACCAATTTCACCACAAAAACCATTACAAATGTTCAAAGTTAAAAAAACTCCGCAATTTCACTATAAAACCATTACAATAGTTCCTAGTAAAAAAATTCAACAATTTCACTATAAAAACCAAAAAAAAACTTCCATTTGAAAAAACTCACAAATTTCAATATAAAGACCATTATAAAAGTTCAAAGTTAAAAAACTCACTAATTTCAATATAATGACCATAAGAAAAGTTCCATGTGAAAAGATCACCAATTTCCCCATAAAAACAATTACTAAAGTTCAAAGTTAAAGAAGTAACCAATTTCACTATAAAAACCATAACAAAAATTACAATTAAAAAAAGTTGGGAATTTCACTATAAAGACCATAATAAAAGTTCAAAGTTAAAAAATTTCTCAATATCACTATATAAACCATTACAAAAGTTCCAAGTCAAAAAAATCATAAATTTCACCATAAAAACAAATATCAAAGTTCAAAGTTAAAAAATTCAACAATTTCACTATAAAGACCATAAAAAAGTTCAAAGTTAAAAAACTACCCAATTTCACTATAGAAAACCATTGCAAGAGTTCCTAGTAAAAAAATTAAACAACTTCACTATAAAAAGCATAACAAAAGTTCCATTTGAAAAAATTCTCCAATTTCACTATAAAGACCATTACAATAGTTCAAAGTTAAGAAAACTCACCAATTTCAATAAATAGGCCATAAGAAAAGTTCAAGTGAAACAAAATCACCAATTTCACCATAAAAACCATTACAAAAGTAGAAAGTTAAGAAACTCGCCAATTTCACTATAAAAACCATAAATAAAAAATTCGAGTTAAAAAAATTCAGGAGTTTCACTATAAAGACCATAATAAAAGTTCGAAGTTGAAAAATCCCAAATATCACCATATAAAACATTACAAAAGTTCCAAGTCGAAAATATCATCAATTTCTCCCTAAAAACCAGTACAAAAGTTAAAAGTGAAAAAAGTCACCAATGTCACTATAAAGACCATAGATAAAAGTTCAAAGTTTAAAAAACTCCCCAATTTCACTATAAAAACCTTTACAAAATTTCCTCGTCAAAAGTTCAACAATTTCACTATAAAAGCCATAACAAAAGTTCCATTTGAGAAAACTCACCAATTTCAGTATAAAGACCATTACAAAAGTTAAAAGTCAAAAAACGCACAAATTTCAATATAAAGGCCATAAGAAAAGTTCCAACTGAAAAAAAAATCATCAATTTCACAACAATAACCATTACAAAAGTACAAAGTTTAAAAAACTCTCAAACTTCACTATAAAAACCATTATAAAAAGTTCCTAGTAAAAAATTCAACAATTTCACGATAAAAACCATAACAAAAGTTCCACTTGAAAAAACTCACCAATTCCAGATTGATGACCATTACAAAAGTTCAAAGTTAAAAAACTCACAAGTTTCAATATAAAGACCATAAGAAAAGTTCCAAGTGAGGAAAATCACCAATTTCACCACAAAAACCATTACAAATGTTCAAAGTTAAAAAAACTCCGCAATTTCACTATAAAACCATTACAATAGTTCCTAGTAAAAAAATTCAACAATTTCACTATAAAAACCAAAAAAAAACTTCCATTTGAAAAAACTCACAAATTTCAATATAAAGACCATTATAAAAGTTCAAAGTTAAAAAACTCACTAATTTCAATATAATGACCATAAGAAAAGTTCCATGTGAAAAGATCACCAATTTCCCCATAAAAACAATTACTAAAGTTCAAAGTTAAAGAAGTAACCAATTTCACTATAAAAACCATAACAAAAATTACAATTAAAAAAAGTTGGGAATTTCACTATAAAGACCATAATAAAAGTTCAAAGTTAAAAAATTTCTCAATATCACTATATAAACCATTACAAAAGTTCCAAGTCAAAAAAATCATAAATTTCACCATAAAAACAAATATCAAAGTTCAAAGTTAAAAAATTCAACAATTTCACTATAAAGACCATAAAAAAGTTCAAAGTTAAAAAACTACCCAATTTCACTATAGAAAACCATTGCAAGAGTTCCTAGTAAAAAAATTAAACAACTTCACTATAAAAAGCATAACAAAAGTTCCATTTGAAAAAATTCTCCAATTTCACTATAAAGACCATTACAATAGTTCAAAGTTAAGAAAACTCACCAATTTCAATAAATAGGCCATAAGAAAAGTTCAAGTGAAACAAAATCACCAATTTCACCATAAAAACCATTACAAAAGTAGAAAGTTAAGAAACTCGCCAATTTCACTATAAAAACCATAAATAAAAAATTCGAGTTAAAAAAATTCAGGAGTTTCACTATAAAGACCATAATAAAAGTTCGAAGTTGAAAAATCCCAAATATCACCATATAAAACATTACAAAAGTTCCAAGTCGAAAATATCATCAATTTCTCCCTAAAAACCAGTACAAAAGTTAAAAGTGAAAAAAGTCACCAATGTCACTATAAAGACCATAGATAAAAGTTCAAAGTTTAAAAAACTCCCCAATTTCACTATAAAAACCTTTACAAAATTTCCTCGTCAAAAGTTCAACAATTTCACTATAAAAGCCATAACAAAAGTTCCATTTGAGAAAACTCACCAATTTCAGTATAAAGACCATTACAAAAGTTAAAAGTCAAAAAACGCACAAATTTCAATATAAAGGCCATAAGAAAAGTTCCAACTGAAAAAAAAATCATCAATTTCACAACAATAACCATTACAAAAGTACAAAGTTTAAAAAACTCTCAAACTTCACTATAAAAACCATTATAAAAAGTTCCTAGTAAAAAATTCAACAATTTCACGATAAAAACCATAACAAAAGTTCCACTTGAAAAAACTCACCAATTCCAGATTGATGACCATTACAAAAGTTCAAAGTTAAAAAACTCACAAGTTTCAATATAAAGACCATAAGAAAAGTTCCAAGTGAGGAAAATCACCAATTTCACCACAAAAACCATTACAAATGTTCAAAGTTAAAAAAACTCCGCAATTTCACTATAAAACCATTACAATAGTTCCTAGTAAAAAAATTCAACAATTTCACTATAAAAACCAAAACAAAACTTCCATTTGAAAAAACTCACAAATTTCAATATAAAGACCATTATAAAAGTTCAAAGTTAAAAAACTCACTAATTTCAATATAATGACCATAAGAAAAGTTCCATGTGAAAAGATCACCAATTTCCCCATAAAAACAATTACTAAAGTTCAAAGTTAAAGAAGTAACCAATTTCACTATAAAAACCATAACAAAAATTACAATTAAAAAAAGTTGGGAATTTCACTATAAAGACCATAATAAAAGTTCAAAGTTAAAAAATTTCTCAATATCACTATATAAACCATTACAAAAGTTCCAAGTCAAAAAAATCATAAATTTCACCATAAAAACAAATATCAAAGTTCAAAGTTAAAAAATTCAACAATTTCACTATAAAGACCATAAAAAAGTTCAAAGTTAAAAAACTACCCAATTTCACTATAGAAAACCATTGCAAGAGTTCCTAGTAAAAAAATTAAACAACTTCACTATAAAAAGCATAACAAAAGTTCCATTTGAAAAAATTCTCCAATTTCACTATAAAGACCATTACAATAGTTCAAAGTTAAGAAAACTCACCAATTTCAATAAATAGGCCATAAGAAAAGTTCAAGTGAAACAAAATCACCAATTTCACCATAAAAACCATTACAAAAGTAGAAAGTTAAGAAACTCGCCAATTTCACTATAAAAACCATAAATAAAAAATTCGAGTTAAAAAAATTCAGGAGTTTCACTATAAAGACCATAATAAAAGTTCGAAGTTGAAAAATCCCAAATATCACCATATAAAACATTACAAAAGTTCCAAGTCGAAAATATCATCAATTTCTCCCTAAAAACCAGTACAAAAGTTAAAAGTGAAAAAAGTCACCAATGTCACTATAAAGACCATAGATAAAAGTTCAAAGTTTAAAAAACTCCCCAATTTCACTATAAAAACCTTTACAAAATTTCCTCGTCAAAAGTTCAACAATTTCACTATAAAAGCCATAACAAAAGTTCCATTTGAGAAAACTCACCAATTTTAGTATAAAGACCATTACAAAAGTTAAAAGTCAAAAAACGCACAAATTTCAATATAAAGGCCATAAGAAAAGTTCCAACTGAAAAAAAAAATCATCAATTTCACAACAATAACCATTACAAAAGTACAAAGTTTAAAAAACTCTCAAACTTCACTATAAAAACCATTATAAAAAGTTCCTAGTAAAAAATTCAACAATTTCACGATAAAAACCATAACAAAAGTTCCACTTGAAAAAACTCACCAATTCCAGATTGATGACCATTACAAAAGTTCAAAGTTAAAAAACTCACAAGTTTCAATATAAAGACCATAAGAAAAGTTCCAAGTGAGGAAAATCACCAATTTCACCACAAAAACCATTACAAATGTTCAAAGTTAAAAAAACTCCGCAATTTCACTATAAAACCATTACAATAGTTCCTAGTAAAAAAATTCAACAATTTCACTATAAAAACCAAAACAAAACTTCCATTTGAAAAAACTCACAAATTTCAATATAAAGACCATTATAAAAGTTCAAAGTTAAAAAACTCACTAATTTCAATATAATGACCATAAGAAAAGTTCCATGTGAAAAGATCACCAATTTCCCCATAAAAACAATTACTAAAGTTCAAAGTTAAAGAAGTAACCAATTTCACTATAAAAACCATAACAAAAATTACAATTAAAAAAAGTTGGGAATTTCACTATAAAGACCATAATAAAAGTTCAAAGTTAAAAAATTTCTCAATATCACTATATAAACCATTACAAAAGTTCCAAGTCAAAAAAATCATAAATTTCACCATAAAAACAAATATCAAAGTTCAAAGTTAAAAAATTCAACAATTTCACTATAAAGACCATAAAAAAGTTCAAAGTTAAAAAACTACCCAATTTCACTATAGAAAACCATTGCAAGAGTTCCTAGTAAAAAAATTAAACAACTTCACTATAAAAAGCATAACAAAAGTTCCATTTGAAAAAATTCTCCAATTTCACTATAAAGACCATTACAATAGTTCAAAGTTAAGAAAACTCACCAATTTCAATAAATAGGCCATAAGAAAAGTTCAAGTGAAACAAAATCACCAATTTCACCATAAAAACCATTACAAAAGTAGAAAGTTAAGAAACTCGCCAATTTCACTATAAAAACCATAAATAAAAAATTCGAGTTAAAAAAATTCAGGAGTTTCACTATAAAGACCATAATAAAAGTTCGAAGTTGAAAAATCCCAAATATCACCATATAAAACATTACAAAAGTTCCAAGTCGAAAATATCATCAATTTCTCCCTAAAAACCAGTACAAAAGTTAAAAGTGAAAAAAGTCACCAATGTCACTATAAAGACCATAGATAAAAGTTCAAAGTTTAAAAAACTCCCCAATTTCACTATAAAAACCTTTACAAAATTTCCTCGTCAAAAGTTCAACAATTTCACTATAAAAGCCATAACAAAAGTTCCATTTGAGAAAACTCACCAATTTCAGTATAAAGACCATTACAAAAGTTAAAAGTCAAAAAACGCACAAATTTCAATATAAAGGCCATAAGAAAAGTTCCAACTGAAAAAAAAATCATCAATTTCACAACAATAACCATTACAAAAGTACAAAGTTTAAAAAACTCTCAAACTTCACTATAAAAACCATTATAAAAAGTTCCTAGTAAAAAATTCAACAATTTCACGATAAAAACCATAACAAAAGTTCCACTTGAAAAAACTCACCAATTCCAGATTGATGACCATTACAAAAGTTCAAAGTTAAAAAACTCACAAGTTTCAATATAAAGACCATAAGAAAAGTTCCAAGTGAGGAAAATCACCAATTTCACCACAAAAACCATTACAAATGTTCAAAGTTAAAAAAACTCCGCAATTTCACTATAAAACCATTACAATAGTTCCTAGTAAAAAAATTCAACAATTTCACTATAAAAACCAAAACAAAACTTCCATTTGAAAAAACTCACAAATTTCAATATAAAGACCATTATAAAAGTTCAAAGTTAAAAAACTCACTAATTTCAATATAAAGACCATAAGAAAAGTTCCTTGTGAAAAGATCACCAATTTCCCCATAAAAACAATTACTAAAGTTCAAAGTTAAAGAAGTAACCAATTTCACTATAAAAACCATAACAAAAATTACAATTAAAAAAAGTTGGGAATTTCACTATAAAGACCATAATAAAAGTTCAAAGTTAAAAAATTTCTCAATATCACTATATAAACCATTACAAAAGTTCCAAGTCAAAAAAATCATAAATTTCACCATAAAAACAAATATCAAAGTTCAAAGTTAAAAAATTCAACAATTTCACTATAAAGACCATAAAAAAGTTCAAAGTTAAAAAACTACCCAATTTCACTATAGAAAACCATTGCAAGAGTTCCTAGTAAAAAAATTAAACAACTTCACTATAAAAAGCATAACAAAAGTTCCATTTGAAAAAATTCTCCAATTTCACTATAAAGACCATTACAATAGTTCAAAGTTAAGAAAACTCACCAATTTCAATAAATAGGCCATAAGAAAAGTTCAAGTGAAGCAAAATCACCAATTTCACCATAAAAACCATTACAAAAGTAGAAAGTTAAGAAACTCGCCAATTTCACTATAAAAACCATAAATAAAAAATTCGAGTTAAAAAAATTCAGGAGTTTCACTATAAAGACCATAATAAAAGTTCGAAGTTGAAAAATCCCAAATATCACCATATAAAACATTACAAAAGTTCCAAGTCGAAAATATCATCAATTTCTCCCTAAAAACCAGTACAAAAGTTAAAAGTGAAAAAAGTCACCAATGTCACTATAAAGACCATAGATAAAAGTTCAAAGTTTAAAAAACTCCCCAATTTCACTATAAAAACCTTTACAAAATTTCCTCGTCAAAAGTTCAACAATTTCACTATAAAAGCCATAACAAAAGTTCCATTTGAGAAAACTCACCAATTTTAGTATAAAGACCATTACAAAAGTTAAAAGTCAAAAAACGCACAAATTTCAATATAAAGGCCATAAGAAAAGTTCCAACTGAAAAAAAAAATCATCAATTTCACAACAATAACCATTACAAAAGTACAAAGTTTAAAAAACTCTCAAACTTCACTATAAAAACCATTATAAAAAGTTCCTAGTAAAAAATTCAACAATTTCACGATAAAAACCATAACAAAAGTTCCACTTGAAAAAACTCACCAATTCCAGATTGATGACCATTACAAAAGTTCAAAGTTAAAAAACTCACAAGTTTCAATATAAAGACCATAAGAAAAGTTCCAAGTGAGGAAAATCACCAATTTCACCACAAAAACCATTACAAATGTTCAAAGTTAAAAAAACTCCGCAATTTCACTATAAAACCATTACAATAGTTCCTAGTAAAAAAATTCAACAATTTCACTATAAAAACCAAAACAAAACTTCCATTTGAAAAAACTCACAAATTTCAATATAAAGACCATTATAAAAGTTCAAAGTTAAAAAACTCACTAATTTCAATATAATGACCATAAGAAAAGTTCCATGTGAAAAGATCACCAATTTCCCCATAAAAACAATTACTAAAGTTCAAAGTTAAAGAAGTAACCAATTTCACTATAAAAACCATAACAAAAATTACAATTAAAAAAAGTTGGGAATTTCACTATAAAGACCATAATAAAAGTTCAAAGTTAAAAAATTTCTCAATATCACTATATAAACCATTACAAAAGTTCCAAGTCAAAAAAATCATAAATTTCACCATAAAAACAAATATCAAAGTTCAAAGTTAAAAAATTCAACAATTTCACTATAAAGACCATAAAAAAGTTCAAAGTTAAAAAACTACCCAATTTCACTATAGAAAACCATTGCAAGAGTTCCTAGTAAAAAAATTAAACAACTTCACTATAAAAAGCATAACAAAAGTTCCATTTGAAAAAATTCTCCAATTTCACTATAAAGACCATTACAATAGTTCAAAGTTAAGAAAACTCACCAATTTCAATAAATAGGCCATAAGAAAAGTTCAAGTGAAACAAAATCACCAATTTCACCATAAAAACCATTACAAAAGTAGAAAGTTAAGAAACTCGCCAATTTCACTATAAAAACCATAAATAAAAAATTCGAGTTAAAAAAATTCAGGAGTTTCACTATAAAGACCATAATAAAAGTTCGAAGTTGAAAAATCCCAAATATCACCATATAAAACATTACAAAAGTTCCAAGTCGAAAATATCATCAATTTCTCCCTAAAAACCAGTACAAAAGTTAAAAGTGAAAAAAGTCACCAATGTCACTATAAAGACCATAGATAAAAGTTCAAAGTTTAAAAAACTCCCCAATTTCACTATAAAAACCTTTACAAAATTTCCTCGTCAAAAGTTCAACAATTTCACTATAAAAGCCATAACAAAAGTTCCATTTGAGAAAACTCACCAATTTCAGTATAAAGACCATTACAAAAGTTAAAAGTCAAAAAACGCACAAATTTCAATATAAAGGCCATAAGAAAAGTTCCAACTGAAAAAAAAATCATCAATTTCACAACAATAACCATTACAAAAGTACAAAGTTTAAAAAACTCTCAAACTTCACTATAAAAACCATTATAAAAAGTTCCTAGTAAAAAATTCAACAATTTCACGATAAAAACCATAACAAAAGTTCCACTTGAAAAAACTCACCAATTCCAGATTGATGACCATTACAAAAGTTCAAAGTTAAAAAACTCACAAGTTTCAATATAAAGACCATAAGAAAAGTTCCAAGTGAGGAAAATCACCAATTTCACCACAAAAACCATTACAAATGTTCAAAGTTAAAAAAACTCCGCAATTTCACTATAAAACCATTACAATAGTTCCTAGTAAAAAAAATTCAACAATTTCACTATAAAAACCAAAACAAAACTTCCATTTGAAAAAACTCACAAATTTCAATATAAAGACCATTATAAAAGTTCAAAGTTAAAAAACTCACTAATTTCAATATAATGACCATAAGAAAAGTTCCATGTGAAAAGATCACCAATTTCCCCATAAAAACAATTACTAAAGTTCAAAGTTAAAGAAGTAACCAATTTCACTATAAAAACCATAACAAAAATTACAATTAAAAAAAGTTGGGAATTTCACTATAAAGACCATAATAAAAGTTCAAAGTTAAAAAATTTCTCAATATCACTATATAAACCATTACAAAAGTTCCAAGTCAAAAAAATCATAAATTTCACCATAAAAACAAATATCAAAGTTCAAAGTTAAAAAATTCAACAATTTCACTATAAAGACCATAAAAAAGTTCAAAGTTAAAAAACTACCCAATTTCACTATAGAAAACCATTGCAAGAGTTCCTAGTAAAAAAATTAAACAACTTCACTATAAAAAGCATAACAAAAGTTCCATTTGAAAAAATTCTCCAATTTCACTATAAAGACCATTACAATAGTTCAAAGTTAAGAAAACTCACCAATTTCAATAAATAGGCCATAAGAAAAGTTCAAGTGAAGCAAAATCACCAATTTCACCATAAAAACCATTACAAAAGTAGAAAGTTAAGAAACTCGCCAATTTCACTATAAAAACCATAAATAAAAAATTCGAGTTAAAAAAATTCAGGAGTTTCACTATAAAGACCATAATAAAAGTTCGAAGTTGAAAAATCCCAAATATCACCATATAAAACATTACAAAAGTTCCAAGTCGAAAATATCATCAATTTCTCCCTAAAAACCAGTACAAAAGTTAAAAGTGAAAAAAGTCACCAATGTCACTATAAAGACCATAGATAAAAGTTCAAAGTTTAAAAAACTCCCCAATTTCACTATAAAAACCTTTACAAAATTTCCTCGTCAAAAGTTCAACAATTTCACTATAAAAGCCATAACAAAAGTTCCATTTGAGAAAACTCACCAATTTTAGTATAAAGACCATTACAAAAGTTAAAAGTCAAAAAACGCACAAATTTCAATATAAAGGCCATAAGAAAAGTTCCAACTGAAAAAAAAATCATCAATTTCACAACAATAACCATTACAAAAGTACAAAGTTTAAAAAACTCTCAAACTTCACTATAAAAACCATTATAAAAAGTTCCTAGTAAAAAATTCAACAATTTCACGATAAAAACCTTAACAAAAGTTCCACTTGAAAAAACTCACCAATTCCAGATTGATGACCATTACAAAAGTTCAAAGTTAAAAAACTCACAAGTTTCAATATAAAGACCATAAGAAAAGTTCCAAGTGAGGAAAATCACCAATTTCACCACAAAAACCATTACAAATGTTCAAAGTTAAAAAAACTCTGCAATTTCACTATAAAACCATTACAATAGTTCCTAGTAAAAAAATTCAACAATTTCACTATAAAAACCAAAACAAAACTTCCATTTGAAAAAACTCACAAATTTCAATATAAAGACCATTATAAAAGTTCAAAGTTAAAAAACTCACTAATTTCAATATAATGACCATAAGAAAAGTTCCATGTGAAAAGATCACCAATTTCCCCATAAAAACAATTACTAAAGTTCAAAGTTAAAGAAGTAACCAATTTCACTATAAAAACCATAACAAAAATTACAATTAAAAAAAGTTGGGAATTTCACTATAAAGACCATAATAAAAGTTCAAAGTTAAAAAATTTCTCAATATCACTATATAAACCATTACAAAAGTTCCAAGTCAAAAAAATCATAAATTTCACCATAAAAACAAATATCAAAGTTCAAAGTTAAAAAATTCAACAATTTCACTATAAAGACCATAAAAAAGTTCAAAGTTAAAAAACTACCCAATTTCACTATAGAAAACCATTGCAAGAGTTCCTAGTAAAAAAATTAAACAACTTCACTATAAAAAGCATAACAAAAGTTCCATTTGAAAAAATTCTCCAATTTCACTATAAAGACCATTACAATAGTTCAAAGTTAAGAAAACTCACCAATTTCAATAAATAGGCCATAAGAAAAGTTCAAGTGAAGCAAAATCACCAATTTCACCATAAAAACCATTACAAAAGTAGAAAGTTAAGAAACTCGCCAATTTCACTATAAAAACCATAAATAAAAAATTCGAGTTAAAAAAATTCAGGAGTTTCACTATAAAGACCATAATAAAAGTTCGAAGTTGAAAAATCCCAAATATCACCATATAAAACATTACAAAAGTTCCAAGTCGAAAATATCATCAATTTCTCCCTAAAAACCAGTACAAAAGTTAAAAGTGAAAAAAGTCACCAATGTCACTATAAAGACCATAGATAAAAGTTCAAAGTTTAAAAAACTCCCCAATTTCACTATAAAAACCTTTACAAAATTTCCTCGTCAAAAGTTCAACAATTTCACTATAAAAGCCATAACAAAAGTTCCATTTGAGAAAACTCACCAATTTCAGTATAAAGACCATTACAAAAGTTAAAAGTCAAAAAACGCACAAATTTCAATATAAAGGCCATAAGAAAAGTTCCAACTGAAAAAAAAAATCATCAATTTCACAACAATAACCATTACAAAAGTACAAAGTTTAAAAAACTCTCAAACTTCACTATAAAAACCATTATAAAAAGTTCCTAGTAAAAAATTCAACAATTTCACGATAAAAACCATAACAAAAGTTCCACTTGAAAAAACTCACCAATTCCAGATTGATGACCATTACAAAAGTTCAAAGTTAAAAAACTCACAAGTTTCAATATAAAGACCATAAGAAAAGTTCCAAGTGAGGAAAATCACCAATTTCACCACAAAAACCATTACAAATGTTCAAAGTTAAAAAAACTCCGCAATTTCACTATAAAACCATTACAATAGTTCCTAGTAAAAAAATTCAACAATTTCACTATAAAAACCAAAACAAAACTTCCATTTGAAAAAACTCACAAATTTCAATATAAAGACCATTATAAAAGTTCAAAGTTAAAAAACTCACTAATTTCAATATAATGACCATAAGAAAAGTTCCATGTGAAAAGATCACCAATTTCCCCATAAAAACAATTACTAAAGTTCAAAGTTAAAGAAGTAACCAATTTCACTATAAAAACCATAACAAAAATTACAATTAAAAAAAGTTGGGAATTTCACTATAAAGACCATAATAAAAGTTCAAAGTTAAAAAATTTCTCAATATCACTATATAAACCATTACAAAAGTTCCAAGTCAAAAAAATCATAAATTTCACCATAAAAACAAATATCAAAGTTCAAAGTTAAAAAATTCAACAATTTCACTATAAAGACCATAAAAAAGTTCAAAGTTAAAAAACTACCCAATTTCACTATAGAAAACCATTGCAAGAGTTCCTAGTAAAAAAATTAAACAACTTCACTATAAAAAGCATAACAAAAGTTCCATTTGAAAAAATTCTCCAATTTCACTATAAAGACCATTACAATAGTTCAAAGTTAAGAAAACTCACCAATTTCAATAAATAGGCCATAAGAAAAGTTCAAGTGAAACAAAATCACCAATTTCACCATAAAAACCATTACAAAAGTAGAAAGTTAAGAAACTCGCCAATTTCACTATAAAAACCATAAATAAAAAATTCGAGTTAAAAAAATTCAGGAGTTTCACTATAAAGACCATAATAAAAGTTCGAAGTTGAAAAATCCCAAATATCACCATATAAAACATTACAAAAGTTCCAAGTCGAAAATATCATCAATTTCTCCCTAAAAACCAGTACAAAAGTTAAAAGTGAAAAAAGTCACCAATGTCACTATAAAGACCATAGATAAAAGTTCAAAGTTTAAAAAACTCCCCAATTTCACTATAAAAACCTTTACAAAATTTCCTCGTCAAAAGTTCAACAATTTCACTATAAAAGCCATAACAAAAGTTCCATTTGAGAAAACTCACCAATTTCAGTATAAAGACCATTACAAAAGTTAAAAGTCAAAAAACGCACAAATTTCAATATAAAGGCCATAAGAAAAGTTCCAACTGAAAAAAAAATCATCAATTTCACAACAATAACCATTACAAAAGTACAAAGTTTAAAAAACTCTCAAACTTCACTATAAAAACCATTATAAAAAGTTCCTAGTAAAAAATTCAACAATTTCACGATAAAAACCATAACAAAAGTTCCACTTGAAAAAACTCACCAATTCCAGATTGATGACCATTACAAAAGTTCAAAGTTAAAAAACTCACAAGTTTCAATATAAAGACCATAAGAAAAGTTCCAAGTGAGGAAAATCACCAATTTCACCACAAAAACCATTACAAATGTTCAAAGTTAAAAAAACTCCGCAATTTCACTATAAAACCATTACAATAGTTCCTAGTAAAAAAATTCAACAATTTCACTATAAAAACCAAAACAAAACTTCCATTTGAAAAAACTCACAAATTTCAATATAAAGACCATTATAAAAGTTCAAAGTTAAAAAACTCACTAATTTCAATATAATGACCATAAGAAAAGTTCCATGTGAAAAGATCACCAATTTCCCCATAAAAACAATTACTAAAGTTCAAAGTTAAAGAAGTAACCAATTTCACTATAAAAACCATAACAAAAATTACAATTAAAAAAAGTTGGGAATTTCACTATAAAGACCATAATAAAAGTTCAAAGTTAAAAAATTTCTCAATATCACTATATAAACCATTACAAAAGTTCCAAGTCAAAAAAATCATAAATTTCACCATAAAAACAAATATCAAAGTTCAAAGTTAAAAAATTCAACAATTTCACTATAAAGACCATAAAAAAGTTCAAAGTTAAAAAACTACCCAATTTCACTATAGAAAACCATTGCAAGAGTTCCTAGTAAAAAAATTAAACAACTTCACTATAAAAAGCATAACAAAAGTTCCATTTGAAAAAATTCTCCAATTTCACTATAAAGACCATTACAATAGTTCAAAGTTAAGAAAACTCACCAATTTCAATAAATAGGCCATAAGAAAAGTTCAAGTGAAGCAAAATCACCAATTTCACCATAAAAACCATTACAAAAGTAGAAAGTTAAGAAACTCGCCAATTTCACTATAAAAACCATAAATAAAAAATTCGAGTTAAAAAAATTCAGGAGTTTCACTATAAAGACCATAATAAAAGTTCGAAGTTGAAAAATCCCAAATATCACCATATAAAACATTACAAAAGTTCCAAGTCGAAAATATCATCAATTTCTCCCTAAAAACCAGTACAAAAGTTAAAAGTGAAAAAAGTCACCAATGTCACTATAAAGACCATAGATAAAAGTTCAAAGTTTAAAAAACTCCCCAATTTCACTATAAAAACCTTTACAAAATTTCCTCGTCAAAAGTTCAACAATTTCACTATAAAAGCCATAACAAAAGTTCCATTTGAGAAAACTCACCAATTTCAGTATAAAGACCATTACAAAAGTTAAAAGTCAAAAAACGCACAAATTTCAATATAAAGGCCATAAGAAAAGTTCCAACTGAAAAAAAAATCATCAATTTCACAACAATAACCATTACAAAAGTACAAAGTTTAAAAAACTCTCAAACTTCACTATAAAAACCATTATAAAAAGTTCCTAGTAAAAAATTCAACAATTTCACGATAAAAACCATAACAAAAGTTCCACTTGAAAAAACTCACCAATTCCAGATTGATGACCATTACAAAAGTTCAAAGTTAAAAAACTCACAAGTTTCAATATAAAGACCATAAGAAAAGTTCCAAGTGAGGAAAATCACCAATTTCACCACAAAAACCATTACAAATGTTCAAAGTTAAAAAAACTCCGCAATTTCACTATAAAACCATTACAATAGTTCCTAGTAAAAAAATTCAACAATTTCACTATAAAAACCAAAACAAAACTTCCATTTGAAAAAACTCACAAATTTCAATATAAAGACCATTATAAAAGTTCAAAGTTAAAAAACTCACTAATTTCAATATAATGACCATAAGAAAAGTTCCATGTGAAAAGATCACCAATTTCCCCATAAAAACAATTACTAAAGTTCAAAGTTAAAGAAGTAACCAATTTCACTATAAAAACCATAACAAAAATTACAATTAAAAAAAGTTGGGAATTTCACTATAAAGACCATAATAAAAGTTCAAAGTTAAAAAATTTCTCAATATCACTATATAAACCATTACAAAAGTTCCAAGTCAAAAAAATCATAAATTTCACCATAAAAACAAATATCAAAGTTCAAAGTTAAAAAATTCAACAATTTCACTATAAAGACCATAAAAAAGTTCAAAGTTAAAAAACTACCCAATTTCACTATAGAAAACCATTGCAAGAGTTCCTAGTAAAAAAATTAAACAACTTCACTATAAAAAGCATAACAAAAGTTCCATTTGAAAAAATTCTCCAATTTCACTATAAAGACCATTACAATAGTTCAAAGTTAAGAAAACTCACCAATTTCAATAAATAGGCCATAAGAAAAGTTCAAGTGAAGCAAAATCACCAATTTCACCATAAAAACCATTACAAAAGTAGAAAGTTAAGAAACTCGCCAATTTCACTATAAAAACCATAAATAAAAAATTCGAGTTAAAAAAATTCAGGAGTTTCACTATAAAGACCATAATAAAAGTTCGAAGTTGAAAAATCCCAAATATCACCATATAAAACATTACAAAAGTTCCAAGTCGAAAATATCATCAATTTCTCCCTAAAAACCAGTACAAAAGTTAAAAGTGAAAAAAGTCACCAATGTCACTATAAAGACCATAGATAAAAGTTCAAAGTTTAAAAAACTCCCCAATTTCACTATAAAAACCTTTACAAAATTTCCTCGTCAAAAGTTCAACAATTTCACTATAAAAGCCATAACAAAAGTTCCATTTGAGAAAACTCACCAATTTTAGTATAAAGACCATTACAAAAGTTAAAAGTCAAAAAACGCACAAATTTCAATATAAAGGCCATAAGAAAAGTTCCAACTGAAAAAAAAATCATCAATTTCACAACAATAACCATTACAAAAGTACAAAGTTTAAAAAACTCTCAAACTTCACTATAAAAACCATTATAAAAAGTTCCTAGTAAAAAATTCAACAATTTCACGATAAAAACCTTAACAAAAGTTCCACTTGAAAAAACTCACCAATTCCAGATTGATGACCATTACAAAAGTTCAAAGTTAAAAAACTCACAAGTTTCAATATAAAGACCATAAGAAAAGTTCCAAGTGAGGAAAATCACCAATTTCACCACAAAAACCATTACAAATGTTCAAAGTTAAAAAAACTCTGCAATTTCACTATAAAACCATTACAATAGTTCCTAGTAAAAAAATTCAACAATTTCACTATAAAAACCAAAACAAAACTTCCATTTGAAAAAACTC